>CACSLK010005480.1:76222-87725 GCA_902706635.1 Striga hermonthica
AATCTAGAATTAAATCTAGAGTTCTCAAACTTAACCCGAGAAAACTAGACTCGAATTATCGGATAACTGGAATAAATCGACTACATTTTGAAAAATACTTTATTACTAACTCGAGCATCGATACTGATTTCTAGGGTTATATCTTTGACACCCTACTGAGCATAGACTTAGACATTCGTTTAGATATATAAACTGTAAATCATCACTTACTTGTTAGTCGGCGAGGCGTGAGCGTGGCGTGGTCGGGTTTTCTAAAAACTTTCTGACTCGCTGATGTATTCAGATACACAAAAACGTGCTCTGATACCAATTTTTAACACCCCGCTAGCTTACTAAAATCAGAGTGCAATTTTCGCAAATTCTTTTCTAAAATTTACGTTTTAGTTTCCGAAATCATATCTCGGGATGCTACACAAAAGCATTTCTTTTATAAAATCTATTATCTTTGTTAATTAAATACTATTTAGGAAAAATTGATTATCTTTTATCAAACAAGCGTGTAATACTGTATAAAATCCGTCCGAAAGGCTCAGATCAAAGTATGAAAAATAACACGCTAGTTTGAAAGTCAGAAAACATCAGCGGAAGTCAAAACGTGGCAAAATATATACATATGTGCTGCACCGGCGACCACCAGCTTTGCTCACTCCTCCGGACCGACCCTGTCACCTGAAAAGGATAATAATAGTGGGAGCGTGAGCACTAAAGTCACTGTGCTCAGCAGAAACTCATACTAAAGTAAACATTAATAATAATATCAATATCATGACTGCAGGTATATATAAGTAAACTGTAATCTCCAGACACAAGGTCTGTAACTGAACTGAACCTCCTCGGACACTATGTCTGTCAATGTGCACACTCTGATGGCCTATTAAGGCTACTGCGCCTCCACCAGAACTCAGGATGGCCTATTAAGGCTACTACGCCTCCACCCCAAGTGGAAAAACTCATATACATACCTTAAAACATGATAGAGCAATTATAACCAATGTAATACCCAGTCTGAGTTCCCACCAGAACTGATAGTCTGAATACGTAAGTGCTGCTACTGATCAATTTGTAAAAATATATATAAATAAACAAATACTAAGTACTATGCTCAGACTGACTGAAAATAGCTGTTAAGACGCTTGACTCAGTCTACATATTTAACTGGAATAATCTCGGGATTTAACTTGACTGAACTGATACTAGTGTACTGAACAGACTGGACTGAAAAATTAACTGAAATAATGTACTGAACTCGGACCGGATCAATAAACACTGAACTGTTCAAATTTCCAGTCTAAACTGGCCGGTTCATTTTCTGGCCGGACCGCTGGCTCGCTGTGGCCGAGCAGTCGGCTGCTAGCTGACCACCGACTAGGTTACATCCGTGCGCTGGCGCGGCCTGGGTGCTGCCGGCGCTGTTGGCGCTGGCGGGCACTGGTTGGCTTGGTCCCAGGCGCTGGCGGGTGCTGCTGGCACCGTACGTGCGCTGGGACGGTCACTGGCGTGCTGTTGTGCACGACCAGCGACTGTTGGACACTTACTGGGCATGACGGGCCACTGCCGCGAACACTGGCGACGGCACTGGCACGGACGAGCACTGCCGGGCGCTGTTGTGCGCCGTAGACAGGCGACTGGCACGCAGACTGTGCGTGCTGGGCTGACTGGGCGCTCGGGCGTGCTGCCGGGCAACGCCGAGACCCGGTGAGCATCGCTGGCACACTGCTGGGCTTGCTGGCGTGCATGACAATTGGCCAGCGTGCGTGGAACGCTGCTGGCGTGCGTACAGACGTTGCGGGACACGCTGCTGGGCGTGCGACGCGCTGTGACGGGTGACTGCGCACTGTCGTGCATGTTGGCGTGCACTGCGTATGCCCACGCACATGACTGCGGCATTACATGACTCACTGCAGGGCACTGGCTATGCGCACGCACTGCTGGGCGTGCAGACGCTGCCAGCGTGCCTGCTGGGGCTGCCGGGCGTGCCGCGCGCATGCTGTGTGCGTGCAGGCACTACGATCGGCCTTTTGCCGGCCGTCCGGAAACTTTTTCCAGCAACTCACATATGACTGATCATAAAATGACTTGAAATGGCTATATATGCGTGACTTACTCGGGACTTGCCGGTTAGATTTTGAAATCACTCGGAGAGGGCTTATATAGCACCTCCGAGGCCATTTTTGCACAAAACATGAACCGAATGACATGATATTGACATGATGTTTCTAACATAGCCTTAATTACATAAAAAGAGGGTAAATAAGTGTATACCCTTCAGTTTACTCAAGGAATGCACGATGGCTTGCACGTGCTTGCTCGGTGCGTTCGGTGATGTGCTTGGTGTACGAGTGCTTCTCCTTGGCTTTGGTTTTTCTTGGCTATTTTTCTATAATTTTTCTATGATATTTTCCTCACTATTTCCCTTCTATTTTGTATGCTGAAGTTGGCTTGCTTGTGCATGAAAATGCATGGGAAAAATGTCCTCACTCGGTTATTTAAAGAGAAGTAGAAACCGTGGGTAAACTTGGGTCAAAGGAGGTGAAGGATGATGCTTCTTCCCTTGACGACAAGTGTCCCGATCGTGTGTTGAGGTGGCGCGCTCTCGGTTTAGTCATCGTCCGAGGTGGCGCGCATGCACGGGCTTAGTCATCGCCCCTGGCCTCGTGTGGTGCCATGTGTGCAAGCTAGTAGGTGAATCACCACTCCACTTGCACATCATGGTTATCCCAAGACTAATTCTCACGGCAATTTGAGAGAGTTTAAAACCTGGATTACTTAGGTGTAATCATGGTACTTAAGGGAACATAACCATGTAATTGGGCGGTAATGATGCGTGCGCCTACCCACGCACGAATTAGCACACGATGTGCGTGTGGTTTATGACCTAAACTTAAGTATAGTACTTAATTAAGCATAAACATGGATTAACAAGGCTAATCATGGATTAACATGCTAATCATGGATTAATAGCCAAAGCATGGGTTAAGCTAATTAAACATGGATTAAGTTAATTAAGCATGGGTTAATGATAATTGCTTAAGCATAATCTAATGATGGACGGTGTACCAATTGTGAACGCGTCGCGGTATAGGAATGACGACGTTCATATATGGTAACCTTAACCGAATGTACTCGTTTTTGGTTACAGCTTGACCTCGGAACTTATTTTGGATATTATTTTGACTTAACCTCATTAATCCCGAACTTACTATGTCCATTTATAGAAATAAATGGACTGAGATTAATTATTATCATTTACTCGGTTAATAGATAAAATTAACCGGATATATTTTCGACTTAACGTCGAACTCGGAACTTAACTACCTGAATAACTTGGACTTGAACATTAACATGAATATTTATTAACAAAGGCTAGCTTATACTTACAAGCTAGTATTTTCCTTTATTAATAAAATTCGGGGCGTTACACACCCAGCCGTCGAGTCGACCAACTGGTAGATTCTAGGTAACGGGTACATATCCTACGGGCACGCTTTGTTCAGATCACGGATGTCGATGCCCATTCTCCACTTTCCCTCTGCCTTTGACACCATCACTGTACTCGATAACCATTCTGGGAACTGAATCTCCTTGATATGTCTTGCTTTCAACAGCTTCTCGACCTCTTGCTCAATAATTTTATCCATCTCTGCTCCATGATGCCTCCTCTTTTGCTTCACTGGCCTCACGCTGAGGTCGATGTTCAGCCGGTGTTCAATCACCTCTGCATTTATTCCCATCAACTCCTCCGTTGTATGCGCAAAAATATTCACGAACTCCATAACCAGGCTAATCAACCTTGATCGTATGGGCTCCTCCAGGTCCTTCCCAATTCTGAATTTCCTCTCCTCATATCCTTCGATCATGTGAACTTCCTCGACCTCCTCCCCTGGCCGGATATCCACCTTCTCTTTTCCCTTTTCCAACCCCTGTCTATCTTCTTTCGACCTCGAGCCCCTGGTCGATTAACCTCCTCCTCTTTTGGCTTAGCCTGCTTCTTTGCTAGCTGTTTGTTGTTGCTCACCGTAGTTTGGTAGCAGCTCCTCGAGGTAGGTTGGTCTCCAGCAATCTCTCCAACATTTTCGCCCACAGGATATTTGATCGTCAGGTGGTATGTGGATACAACCGCCTGGAATGCATTCAAGCTTGTTCTCCCCATTATAATGTTGTAAGTCGACTCAGCCCCAACGACCACAAACCTCACCATCTGAAATTTCCTCATCACCCCTGATCCCAGCGCCACGGGCAGACTGATCTCCCCCATCGGCATAACCTCTCATCCGTTAAAGCCGTATAATGTCGTGGCCACTGGTTTCAACTCCATGTTCAACTCCTTATTAATCTGCACAAAACAATCATAGAACATCACGTCCACCGAACTCCCGGTGTCAATGAACACCCTCTTCACATCAAAGCCCGCCACTTCAGCCGTAATCACCAAAGCGTCGTTGTGTGGCAAGACCACTCCCTCAGCATCCTCCACCTTAAAACTTATCACCGGCATTCGAGCTGTAATCCCCACCTCCTCTCTCTTTCTTTTCATAGCTCGAGCATGCTCCTTCCTGGCGTGATTCGAGTTGCCATCCGTCGGCCCTCTAGAAATCATATAAATCGTTCCTCTTTTCAACGCGACTTCTCCTCCTTGACCCCCTTTATCTCCATCGGCCTCTTCTTTCGACCATCACGTCCGTCTCTATCATCCCCTTCCTCGTCTCTATCACTTCTCTCCTTGGACTCCTCTCGACACCTTCTCCTCCCTTTTCCTTTCACCTTGTCATGATATACGAACTCCTTCAGGTGCCCTGCCCGAATTAACCTTTCAATTTCATCCTTCAAACGCCTACAGTTCTCCATGGTATGGTCGTAATCTCGGTGGAAACGGTAGTAGATATCTAACCTGGGTCGAATCGGGCCTGTAAAACTTGTCTTCGGCCATGTCACATCCTCGCTCGACATCTTCTGCTCCATAGCCTCGAGCACCTCTGTCATATCTTTCCTCAGAGGAGTAAAAGTATGGTACCTCTGTCTTTCGAACAACATCGACCTCCTCTGCCATTCATCCCTCTTCTCCCCTTTTGAATCTCGACTTTCTCTCCAGGGCGATGCCTTTTTCGGCCCACTCCTCTTGGGCGAACTCCTCTTTGGCGACCTTCCTCTTTGTGGGCTCTTCTCCTTCTTTGGCTCTGGTCGAGCCGCCCCCTCCAGCTTTGCAAACTCCATCTCCATCTCCTCCAAATTAATATATTTTCTGCATCGCTTTAAAACGTCCTCATATGATCGAGCAGGGGTCTTTGCCAGGGAGGTTCGACAAGGCCCCGCTCGAAGACTCCGTATCAATCCTCCTGCTTTCACCTCAACCGACGCGGAATGCACCTCCAAACATGTTTGATTATATCGAGCAACATACTTCCTCAGTGACTCCTTTTCTCCTTGTCTCATCGCCATCAGCGTCAAATATGTCTTCTCATGCGCCACCGCACTAGAATATTGATTGGTAAGCTTGCTGGCAAAATCCTCAAAGTCTGTAATCGACCCCGGGGGTAATTGATGAAACCAGTCAAGCGCTCCCCCACGCAAGGTCGACAGAAATGCCCTGCAACACATAGAGTCAGAATACCCATGCAACACAGCCATGTTCTCAAAGGTCCTCACATGCCTCGACGGGTCAGATGACCCATCATACACCAGATTAGTTTCCTTGAAATTATTTGGTAAGGGGGCTGCGAGAATCTCCCTCGAGAATGGATGTCCTCGAGCCCTCCTTTCCGGCCTTCCTTCAACTTTGTCCTGCAACTGGCGCAATTGCTCCGCCATCCTCTCCATCGCACGATCTCTTCAAACTCCTCCATCTCCATAACTGGATACGTCCTTGTCTTGGCCTTCTACTGCCGTGGTCGGCGCGCTGGTGGCGTGAGATGTGTGGCTCGTGACCTGCTGCACCGCCTGCGACGCTGCGGCTGCCGCTATCCTCTGCATCTCCTCCCTGGTCATCTTCACCACCTATTGACCAGGAGCTTGTGTGGCAACTTGTTGTGGTGCTCCTCCTTGCGTCGCCACCCCTCCTTGCACCATCGTTGGATTTTGTGGTGGCGGTGGTGGCATCGCCACTGCAGCTGCTGCGTGAGCTTCCTGGGCCCGGCTGGAGCCGACATCTCCTCTGGGAATAGCTGTCGTTGTTCCCACACCTTGAAGGATAGGTGTAGGAGTGATCGGCATTTGTGATGGGCCAGAAAAACCTGGAGGAGGGTCTTGCCCCAACGGCCTGGTCGTCATCCAAGCTTCATCGAACGTCGACTGCAAGTTCTTGGGAATTCCGTCCGCCATAGCTGAGCTTCAAACACAACTTTTCGAACAAAGAGTCCCCACAGACGGCGCCAATAATGCAAGTGTGCACGTCCTGGTCCGGTTTGGGGTAGATCGATTCTTGTCCTCACCGGTAGAATGCCAGAAACTTGCAAATAACTCTCACACCGGGGGTTGTGTCTGGTGAAGAGCCTCTGATGCTTAAGTCAGTATGTGTATGAGTATGATGAAGTGAATAATGGAAAAATCGTGTTAAGGCAGAAAGGCTCACCCCCTTTATATAGGGGTGAGATACCTGCCCTAATAGTTGCCCGGATAAGGATGAGTTGGCTGCCCAAACTGCCCGTCCGTACTCTGACACACCGCACACATGTCAGAGGTGGCACGGGGCATTGGGAGCTGTCAGAGGTGGTTATCGCTATCATCCAATACATTCTCGACACGTGTCTCCCTGCACATGGGGTAAATATTCTCTTGTAATTCGGTTGGAGGCTCTTACACGCGCCTGTGACTTAGGCCAATCTGTTGAGTGTTGATTCCACGAGATGCTCGACCTGCTGAGGTCGATAAGGTTGCTCGATTACTTGTTTGGTCGAGCGATGGATTGGTCGACTGTTTGACTGGTCGACAAGTTAATTTTCTCGATCTTCTCATTGCCTGACTCGATTCCTTCATGGTGTGACCCCTCCGTCTGGTTCAGTAGACCGGTCTAGCTTGGGGTATATAATATCATATATCAGCCATCTTATTCCAAGATCCGGAATTTTCGAAAGGTTTTGCCAATTTAATAGCACAAACTATGCCGGGAACATCGATGATGGTACCTGGACAGTTTGTTGCTCCTATAACACCGGTAAACCCACGAATTCCCTCGGGACAGCGACGAAGAGGCGATGAAGCTGTTTCACGTAAAATGTCTCAACCTCGAAGTCGCACACCATAGCCCCAAAGGGATAGTGGCACCTGAAACTGAAGTCGTTGTGCCACCGGTAGCTCTTCGTGAGATGACTGCTAAAAGCCAGTTTGGACATCACCGGATATCTCCTCCAAACACGCGACTCCAGAATGATTCTCTTCGGCGAGCATCAACTTCGGCTCAGGTTTATCTAGAGGTCGACTCACCTTTATCTCCCGAGCTTACCTCGAAGCCAGTACCTAAAAAAGTCAAGGTTTCTCAAATTGGATTATATGATGGGATGTCGGATCCCGACGCCCACCACGGTCATTACACTTCATGGATGGATCTTCATGGAGCGTCATATACTCTTTGATGCCGCATGTTTTCTCTTACCTTGGGTCCCCGAGCTCAAAATTAGTATCATTCATTACCCCTCGTTCTATTTGGAAGTGGCAGCAACTGAGGTCTGCTTTCAGATCTCATTTTATTGTGGCCCAAGTTTGTTTAGTCCCAAAGGATTCCATCGCCAATATATCACAAAAGGATGACGAAAGCGTTAAAGACTACATAGCTCAGTTTAATGACCGAGTGCAAAATATAGAACCTTGCATTTCGGAAGCACTGCTTGTTATGGCTATAGCAGGATTGAAGCCAAATTCCATATTTTGATGGACATTATGCCAGAACAAACCACATACGTTTCAAGAATTCCTTGCTCGATCTCAACAACACATCATCGTCAAAGAGTCAATATCTGTCCCCGACTTCAACTTCGTGGCAAAGAAGCCCAAATCTGGGATGAAGGGGAAAAAGAAGAACAAGAAGTTTTTTGGCGGAAAACAAGGATAAACCCAGTATCGAAGTATTCCGAGGGGAGATGCCATGATCCAGAGGTGAGAGCAGCTAGGAAGCAAAATGCCAGCAACTTGAAGTCGGGATATCAAACTTTCTACTCAGCTGGGGCCGCTACCATTCACAAGGAATTAAAATGTAAATGCATTTTACCTTACCCCAAACCCGTCCAAGTTCCTTAATATAAATTGGACAAATCTCGATATTGTGACTATCATATATCACCCGGGCATAATAATGATAATGTTTAAGCTTGTTAGCCACTTTATTTAGGTTGATTGGTCATCCTCAACTAAGAAGATTCTCTAAAAATCATGATATTCAAAGGTAGGGACGTCCTATGGAGACGTTCGATGACGATGAAGATGACGATAGAGGTGTTACCTCGAAGAGAATCCGACAAGGAGAGAAAGAAGTGTTCACTTTTACCTCGGATGCGTCAGAAGTTTTATCAAGAGAAAACTACAGAAAGAATAAAAGAGGTCGGTCGCCTAGTCTTGTACGTGGTTCTGTTCCTCGAGTGAACACCAACAACGGGAGAATTATTTCTTCCTGACGTCAAGTCAAAGCCTACACACGAAAGGCTTACAATTCAGGTAAGCAAGTTCTCTCTACCGACCTCTGTGATACCATCAATGCCATGAACTATCCTATCACGTTCAGTGTAGAAGACTCGAATCTTTTCGCACATCCTCATTCTGATGCCCTGATCATTACTACTCCCATTTGTGGAATTTTTGTTCACCGTATCATGGTTGATACTGGGGCCTATTTGAGCATATTAATGTTAAGAGCATTCGAGAAAATGAGCATTGACCCTGCTGAAATTAGACCCTATAACGATTAGATTCAAGGATTTAACTGAAGTGTTTCACGTCCTCTCGGCGAGATTACTCTGCCTATTCGTTTTGGAAGTCCAGGACGTACTTCAAAAGTTGTATGGATATTAAGAACGAATACAACACCATCATCGGAAGGAAGGCTTTGTACAAACATCGTGCTGTGGTGTCAATATTTCACTATGCTGTTAAATTTCCGACGATAGATGGAGAGAGTACACACTTAGGAGACCAGAGAGAAGCCCGAAAACTCACTCTCACTATTCCAAGCAATGTAATTCAATCCACTGCATCAGTTGGTGGTGAAGAACCAGAATTACATGGGACCTCGGAAAAATCCATTACCGAGGTTCAAGATGAAATAATTGAAGTCCCTTTGATCTCAGATCCTTTTGAGGAATTGAATTCAGATGAAGATAAAGGAGACGACCCGGCAAAGAGCCAGTTCGAGAAGAGGACGAGTTAGACCTCGGACACAGTTTAAAGAGAAAAGTCGAAATGATCGGGCCGTGCTGGGAGAAGAAATTGAGCCAATTTACGTTAATGAACCGACATCCCAGAAATCGTTACGCATTGGAGGCAATCTTTAAGAACCCATTCGAACTGAGCTCATCAAGTTCCTCCAAAATAATCCTGACGTTTTTTCATTGAAACACGAAGACATGAAAGGAATTGACCCCGAAATAGCCAGTCATAAACTAAACCTTGAACGAACCGTCAAACGTGTTGTGCAAAAAAGAAAAAAGTTGGGCCCAGATCCTAAAAAAGCTTTAGAGGAAGAAGTGAAAAAACTCATTGATAATAAATTAATCAAGGAAACGAAGTACCCGACTTGGGTTTCAAACCTTGTACTCGTAAGAAAGAGAAACGGCTTGTAGCGAATATATATTTACTTCTCACATTTAAACAAAGCTTGTCCAAAAGATAGTTATCCGCTTCCTCACATTTATTACATGGTTGATGCCACCTCAGGCCACGAATTAATGAGTTTCATGGATGTCTACTCAGGTTACAATCAAATTCCTATGGATCCCGCGGATGCCGAGCACAGCTCATTCTACTCGGCTCGGGGCCTATATTGCTACATGATGATGCTTTTCAGAATGAAGAATGTCGGGTCCACTTATCAATGACTTGTCAACAAGATGTTTTCTAATCTGATCCAGCAATACCATTACATCCGCCTGAACTTTCTTATCACCTTCCACATTATTTGGTTTAGTGTCCAAATGCATTACTAGCGTCGGGTCCCACTGATAATACTCAAAAGCCAACTCAACCAGTTCGGAGCTGTAATGTACCATTTATTTATTTATTATTCAGATAGTTATTTTATGTCATTATTATTATTATTTGATAAAATTTCCAAATTGTCTAATTGATTTAATTGGTTATTATTATTACATTAATATCGTGTGTATTATATATATATATATTTATATATATATATATATATATTATCCGGCCATTTTATTTTATATCTCGAGCCCATGCAATCGAAACGAACCATTTTAACTAGCTAAGTCAAAATCAAGAAGAGCCCGGTCGTGCGCCCGTGAACTCGGTGCCCTGCGCAATTAGCCCTACCCGACTCTTTCCCTCTCTCTTGTGTGTTACCTAACTTGTATGGTAAGTTTTCTCTCAACCCTAGGCTTATTTAATGTTGCAACCCTCTCTTCTCGTACATAAACCTGCAACTTTTCTCTCTCGCTCACGCATCAGAGAAATGAAAAATTCTCTCTCGCTTAGTTCACGTGAAGAAGATAAGAAACCTCCCATCACCACCATCACCTGCACTCTCATTTATTCTCGCCGCTACCCTCGATCACTGCCACTGCTCGTGAGGCTCTACCACCGGCGAGTCCCTTTTTCCATTCGACCCTGCCATCGAGTTCCTCTACCGATCGCGGGAACCGGACCACCGCTTACCCCTTTTGTGTTATACCCCGAGTTTTATTAATAAAGGAAAATACTAGCTTTTAATTTTAAAGCTAGCCTTTGTTAATAAATAATTATGTTTATGTTCAGGTTCAAGTGATTCAGTCAGCTATATTCTAAGTTCGACTATTAGTCGATAAGTTTTCAGATTTAATTTTCAATTCATTTAATTAGTTAATGAGTTCGGAATTAATAAGCCAAGTTGACGAACTATTCGAAATATTAATGTTTGGATTAATCGTCTAAGTCAAGAATATTCGAATTAAGTTTTGAATGTCATATTTATGTTCGGAATAATTTTCCCACAGTTAATTCGATTAAAGTTTCTTATGTCAAGTTCGATTTTCCTATACAGCGGTGCGTTCATACTTGGTACACCGTCCATCATTATCTTATGCTTAAGCAATTGTCATTAACTCTTGCTTAATTATCTTAATCCATGCTTAATTAACTTAATCCATGTTTAGCTAATTAATCAAGATTAGCTTAAAGATAATCATGATTAGCTTAATGTTAATGATGATTAATTATTACTAATGAGGATTAGTTTATGGTTAATCATGTTTAAAGGTAATCATGTTTACTTAATATTAATTGTGCTTAACATGCCTAAGTAAGCATTAGCACATCTAAATTGAGTTTAAGGCCACATTTAATATATTGCAAGGGCCGTAAGCCATGT
>CACSLK010005480.1:197110-208227 GCA_902706635.1 Striga hermonthica
CCTCGAGCTCGACTACGTCCGTTCGTCGGGAGAGTGCATCGGCCACGGAATTTTCTCGACTCAGACGATAGACTATCTTGAAGTCGAACCCCATGAGCTTTGAGACAAACTTCTACTGCTCGGCCGTCACGATTCTTTCCTCGAGTAAGTGCTTGAGTGGCTGCTGATCGGTCACGATTCGGAAGCGTCGCCCCAATAGGTAGTGTCTCCAGCATTGAACAACCTCTACTACTGTGAGCATCTCCTTCACGTACACATACAGCCCCAGTCGAGTCGTACCTAGCGCCTTGCTGAGGTAGTCCAATGGACGTCCCTCTTGCACTAGCACGACTCCTATTCCAACGTCACTTGCATTCGTGTGTACCTCGAACAAGACATCAAACCTCGGCATTGCTAGCACGGGCGTCGTGGTCATTACGCTCTTTAGCTTCTCGAATGCCTCTTCACTAGCCTCGGTCCACTTGAACCCACCCTTCTTGGTCATTTCGATTAGAGTCTTGCCGATGGTCCTGTAATCTTTCACGAACTTCTAGTAGTAGCCCCTGAACCCTAGAAATCCCCGTAGCTGCGTGAGGCTTGTTGGCGACCATAGCCTCAATCCCTATTGTCAAATTCGGTATGGGTTCTGATTTTCTCACATATCCTGTCCTCAATATCTCTTATCTTCTGACAGATACATATATATATATATATATATATATACAATCGTATCTCATACGCTTCAATATATTATAAACCAGTTGTTAACTCCAACGGTTCTTCTAAAGCCATGGTTTGAATTTTCCAATGGATTTAGCACTCTCTAAAATCCGAGAATTTTATCCGTGTATTCCTAGAAACAGGGTAAAAAGGATATATAATTCTCAGTTAGAAAGATTGAGGATGCTAATGATTTATGGAATTCCAACTGACATTCGTTGGTTAATTGAAGCAAAAGTTCCCTTATATGGTGAGTTTCCGAATGCTTATAATTTTATGACAGGCATGGGTAAAACTAGTTTTTTAAAGAAAAGAAGAGCAAAAGACTAGGTGGCTGTTACAAATGTTGGGTTCGCCTGTACCGTACTGGTTATACGCAGCGGAAAAATTATGTTTAAAAAACAAGTATTTATCGTATAAATACTCAACCCATACGTACATGTAGCGAATGCACAGATCGTCATCATTTAAAAACATGTAATAATACCAATTTTCATTTGTTATAAGTAAATTAAAATTTACCTTTGTTCTTGAACTCCTTCAAATTGACGATGGATGAGGAAATCAATTCCCGTTTTGGTAACGTCCACTTCTTGATGTTACTCGCTTTAGGAATCCAAATGTTTTCCCTCTAATCGTGTCCACCTTTTGAAATCTGGTTCCGGAATAATTTCTTCGCTAGTAGAAACTACTCGGTTTTTATTCAATAAGTATAGAATATATTTTTGAGGAGATTTTTACAAGAACTCTTTCTTGTTTTATATTTTGAAGAACACTTCTTCTTTTCTCTCTTTTCAACTCTTGAAAAACTTAGCCAAAAACTTAGCCAAATTTGAACATCAAATATGTCCATATTTATACTAAACATTTTAATATAAAATAACAATATTAGGTAAAATATTTTCATAAAATATAAAAAGTCTTCAAGAATATTTTCATAAAATATTAAGTCTTGACGAAGACTATTACCCACCCAATATTCTATTAATAAAAATAAAATTAATTATGTGAATTGGTTAACAACTCCAAACCACTATAATTAATTTATTCCTATTAATATTTAGTCTTTAATAATATTAAAAATAAATAATAAAATAATAATTCTTGAAAATATTTTTTCAAGACTTTATTATTTTAATCTTTTCTTCCATCTCCTCATTTAATAATCATATTATTATTTGGATTTGAAATTTAAAATCCAATTTTAAATTTCAACTATTAATTTAGTAATTCCATTAATTACTAAATTAATATCCAAAATTCAATTAATCAATCCAATTGATTAATTTAATATATTCCATAAATTGACATTTAATCAAATTAGATTTGTCAATTAATTCTAACTCTTTAGAATTACTATTTGAATTTTACCTTCATTCAAAAATTAGTGTGACCTCTTAGGTTCACAATTTATACTAGTAGTGGGCTTACAACTCTTTGTAATTTGAGTTAATCTTATTAACTCTTATTCATGAATTAAATCCTTAATTCAAGAACCCACATACCATGGGAACATCTAGCAAGTAGCATGAATCTAGTATTAAGTGGCGAGTAAACCTATTTCGATTACAAGTCCATACATGTAAAATCCTTTCGACATCTAATTTCCCGATTAAATCTTAGGTATGATTTTGTCGAAACCCAAATTGATTTAATAACTATGATTCCATTTCAAGTTTAGTAATTCGTTTATGAATCTCTATTCATCCCGCCTCGGCCAAGGAATTTGAATTACTAACTATGAAACACATAGGAAATTCACTTATCTTCATAAGTGTCGAATCCTTTGTTGGCCACTGACAAACTTCCACACATATTAATATAATACCCAAAATATCCCTTTATATGATTGTGCTAGCAATCAAAATGATAAATCAAAGTATAACATAATATGCACAAAGTTACTATCGTGCCTCAAGTCTAAGGATTAATCATGTACTATTGTAACATGAAAATTCTTATTCGACAGAAAAATTCTCATTAAGAATTTTCATACGGTCATTTTCAGTGAACTTGTTCTCTAACAAGCACCCACAAATATGTATTTGCGTCCCACGCTAATGTTGATGGATTGCAACATTCTTGTCCAACAAGCATACATCATATGTGCAAGTCTTTTCCGGATTTATTCGATATCCCATCTCGATACATCCAACGACTTGGAACTATATTTAAGATCACAGCTTTTAAGGTATGTTTCATGATCACCATCTCTATGCGCAACCATACCTTATAGCTATAAGTGATCTAGGGACTTTATCTTAAGTGCAAATATAAGATAAATGCTTACTCTTAAAATAAAGTAATGCCTTTTAATAATATAATTCCAATAGATTGTATTTACAAGTCGAATACGTCCAATCCAATTAGAACGCAGGATATCATACTCTAACAATCTCCCACTTGCCCTAGTTCCAATCACTCATGTATCTTAGACCCATCTTCTCAAGATGTCCTTCGAACACTTTCTGTGATAAAGGCTTAGTTAAGGGGTCTGCTATATTTTCTGCTGAGTCGACTCGCTCCATTACGACGTCGCCTCTACCAATGATTTCTCTAATCAAATGGTATCGTCTCATAATGTGTTTGGATCTTTGATGAGATCTTGGCTCCTTTGCTTGTGCAATAGCCCCATTGTTATCACAATAAATCATTATTGGATCAACAACAGATGGTACTACACCCAACCCTTGGATGAAGCTCCTTATCCAAACAGCTTCATTTGCCGCATCAGATGCAGCAATATATTCAGCCTCTGTTATAGAGTCAGCAATCATTTCTTGTTTGGAACTTTTCCAACTAACTGTTGCTCCATTCAGAGTGAATAAGTATCCAGACATGGATTTATAGTCGTCTTTATCGGACTGAAAACCAGAATCAGTAAAGCCTCCTAGTTTCAATTCTCCATTACCGTATACCATAAATATATCCTTAGTCCTTCGTTAGTACTTAAGAATCATCTTAACGGCTTTCCAGTGTTCTTCACCTGGATTAGACTGATATCTGCTCGTTACACTAAGTACATGAGCCACATCAGGTCTTGTACATAACATTGCATACATAATGCTACCAATAGCTGATGCATAAGGTATATGACTCATCTGTTCTCTTTCTTCAGGTGTCTTTGGAGACATCGTCTTAGAAAGTGAAACCCCATGACTCATTAGAATATATCCACGTTTGGATTCTTCCATGCTAAATCTTTTTAGCACCTTATTTATGTACATAGACTGGGATAGTCCGATCATCCTTTTAAACCTATCTTATATATATTTTTATCCCTAGGATAAAGGATGCTTCTCCCAAGTCTTTCATGGAAAACTGTTTTGATAACCATGTCCTTGTTGACTGCAACATCCCTACATCATTCCCAATGAGTAGGATGTCATCAACATAGAGAACAACAAATGTAACCGCATTCCCACTAACCTTGTTATAAACACATGGTTCATCTGGATTCTTATGAAAATCAAATGTTTTGCTCGTTTCATCAAACCGGATGTTCCAACTCCTCGAAGCTTGTTTAAGTCCATAATGGACCTTTGAAGCTTACAAACCATTTGTTCGCTCCCACTGGATATGAAACCCTGTGGTTGTTTCATATAGATGTCTTCCTTAATGTTTCCATCAAGAAAAGCAGTTTTCACATCCATTTGCCATATCTCGTAGTCATAATACGCAGCTATGGCTAGCAATATCCGAAGAGATTTAAGCATTGCTACTGGTGAAAAAGTTTCCTCATAATCAACTCCTTGTTTTTTAGTATAACCTTTAGCAACTAGTGTTGCTTTAAAAGTATTCACTTCTCCATCTACACCACATTTTCGCTTGTAAACCCATTTACAACCTATGGATACAATACCCTGTGGTGGATCAACCAAGATCCATACCTTGTTTGAATATATGGAGTCTATTTCGGATTGCGTAGCTTCTTGCCATTTATCTGAGTCAATGTCCGACATTGCCTCATCATAGCTTATTGGATCATTATCCAAAAGGAGTCCCTCTTCATTGTTCTCTAACAATAGGTACAGCCTCTTAGGCGCCCTAGAAACCCTTTCGGATCTCCAGATGGTCCAGTCTCTACTAGTATGTCATTTGTGGTAACTTGTGGAATTTCTTGTGGTTCTTCATCAAGTTCTACAACCCCGCTATTCTTTGAGAGAAACTCTTCCTCTAAGAAAACAGCATTCCTCGAAACAAACACCATTTGTTCAGAGGGGTCATAGAAATAGTATCCAATAGAATCTTTTGGATACCCCACAAATTTACATAAGATGGATCTCATATCCAACTTACCTCCCACTAACTGCTTCACATAAGCAGTACAACCCCATACTTTCATATACTTGTACGAGGGTGTTTTGCCACACCATATCTCATAAGGTGGGCTGGGTACAGCTTTACTTGGCACTCTGTTCAAAATATGTGCTGTTGTTTCTAAGACATAGCCCCAGAATAAAAGAGGTAAACTAGTGAAACTCATCATTGACCGAATCATATCCATCAATGTTCGATTCCTCCTTTCTGAAACTCCATTGAGTTGTGGAGTTCCAGGAGGTGTCCACTGTGAAATAATCCCATTATCTCGGAAATAATCAAGAAACTCATTAGTCAAATATTCACCTCCTCGATCCGATCGAAGAACTTTAATACTACGACCAATTTGTTTCTCCACTTCACTTCTGAATTCTTTGAACTTTTCAAATACTTCAGATTTGTACCTTAATAGGTATACATAACCATACCGTGAATAATCATCAGTAAAAGTTATGAAGTAGTGGTAGTTCCCCTTGGCACTAACATTTAGTGGTACACAAACATCTGTATGGATCAAATCCAACAGACCTTTAGCTCGCTCCACTTGTCCAACAAATGGTGATTTAGTCATTTTACCTTTAAGACATGATTCACATGTAAGCAACCTTTCCTTTCCCCTAAGGTCGAGTTTTGGTCCCAATTTGTGAATCCTCTTTTCAGATATATGACCTAATCTAACATGCCAAATTGTGAATGAACTATGATTATCTAATTTCCTTTTATTTTGTTGAATGGTTAGGATGGGACTTTGCGGTGCAATGGTATATAAACCATTTGTCAAATTTCCGGAATATATAAAAGTTGTATCTTTGAAAATGGAACATCTTCTATTCTCAATTCCGAACTTAAAACCTTCTTTATCCATCACTGGAATAGAAATTATGTTTCTTATAACATCCGGAACATACAAACAATTTGTAAGACAAATTTTTACACCATTATTTAAAGCTAAACAACCAGTCCCTAATTGCTTTGGCAGCAACCCTTGCCCCATTGCCCATATCCAAAATTCAATTAATCAATCCAATTGATTAATTTAATATATTCCATAAATTGACATCTAATCAAATTAGATTTGTCAATTAATTCTAACTCTTTAGAATTACTATTTGAATTTTACCTTCATTCAAAAATTGGTGTGACCTTTTAGGTTCACAATTAATACTAGTAGTGGGCTTACAACTCTTTGTAATTTGAGTTAATCTTATTAACTCTTATTCATGAATTAAATCCTTAATTCAAGAACCCACATATCATGGGAACATCTAGCAAGTAGCATGAATCTAGTATCAAGTGAATAGCGAGTAAACGTATTTCGATTACAAGTCCATACATGTAAAATCCTTTCGACATCTAATTTCTCGATTAAATCTTGGATATGATTTTGTCGAAGCCCAAATTGATTTAATAACTATGATCCCATTTCAAGTTTAGTAATTCATTTATGAATCTCTATTCATCCCGCCTTGGCCAAGAACTTTGAATTACTAACTATGAAACACATAGGAAATTCACTTATCTTCATAAGTGTCGAGTCCTTTGTTGGCCACTGACAAACTTCCACACATATTAATATAATATCCAAAATATCCCTTTATATGATTGTGCTAGCAATCAAAAGGATAAATCAAAGTAAAACATAATATGCACAAAGTTACTATCGTGCCTCAAGTCTAAGGATTAATCATGTACTATTGTAACATGAAAATTCTTATTCGACAGAAAAATTCTCATTAAGAATTTTTATACGGTCATGTTCAGTGAACTTGTTCTCTAACAAGCACCCACAAATATGTATTTGCGTCCCACGCTAATGTTGATGGAATGCAACATTCTTGTCCAACAAGCATACATCATATGTGCAAGTCTTTTCCGGATTTATTCGATATCCCATCTCGATTCATCCAACGACTTGGAACTGTATTTAAGGTCACAGCTTTTAAGGTATGTTCCATGATCACCATCTCTATGCGCAACCATACCTTATAGCTATAAGTGATCTAGGGACTTTATCGTAAGTGCAAATATAAGATAAATGTTTACTCTTAAAATAAAGTAATGCCTTTTAATTAATATAATTCCAATAGATTGTATTTACAAGTAGAATACATCCAATCCGATTGGAACGCCGGGTATCATACTCTAACAACAAATTTGCTCAATGGACTTGTGACACACGATGCACATCTGTGGGGTACGTGTCCAAACATCGAGAAGATAAAATTGCTTTTATAAGGAATGGCTTGCGTAAAGAATCATTGAATCACTCAATTCAACAAATTCTTGATGCACATCCTAGTGGTTTTGTACATCGTGAATTAATCTCTTTGTGGGCACAATTTAGAGAGGAATCAGAACGGTATAGCCTCGAAAATCTTGTTACTAAGGATATAGTTTGTAATAACCGCTACGACTAATATTTCAAATTAAAAGATTACTGCATCGTGCATCTTATCTCTACTAACATATGAAATCATGAAAATTTATTTTATTAGCTGACAATCCTCACGGTCAGAATCACACTATTCATCTTTTATCGTTTTCCCACCCTCTCCATTTATATATAGTCATTTCTTCTTCATTCTCCCTATCTTATTTCAATTACGATGGAAACTGCTGAATCTTCTCAAGAAATTAAATCTCTTCCATTGTTAAAAACCACATGTGTTCTTGGGGGTTCTAAACTTATTGACTCTTCTGCTCAAAGCATTGAAATTGTTTCCCAATTAGTGAGATAACTAAGTATTCACAAGATAAATATCTTGTATGGGGTACTAGCATGACATTCTTTGACTGTCTGCTTCTGGCTGGAAGATGCGGCAACATAGAAGTAAAAAGTGTTATAGCTTTTCGCAGAGTGTCTACTAAAGTTGTCAAAGATTCTTCTAGTTTGATGCTAACTCATACTATTTCTGATTGTGTAATGTATATGTATATGATCAATAATAATGATGCCTTTATTATCCTTCCTAGTGGATACGGGACCTTGATGACTATGTTTACTGTTGCTTCTTGGGCTGACATGAAGCTGCATAGAAAACCTATAAGGTTGTAGAGTTTCCATAACGTTTTCCAAGACTTTCTTTGATTTCTAGATAATGGTTTGTATCAAAATTTTATATTTGTTTCAACTCGAGATATCTTTAAATCTGCAGATACTACAACCAAACGTATCGAGACACTTCAAGAGTGCATCATCCTCCAGGATTCTGTGGAAACTTTAGGGTTAAAGCAAAAATGAGCTTGTGATTCCATAGATCTTTCGTTATGTACCCAAACTCTAATTTGGGTGGCAGAGTTACGGAGTACTGGACTCTCGAGGCGCACCCATTTTTTTAGTTTGTTTTATGCATTATTGAGGTTCTTCTTTTCTTGTCTAGTGTCCCAATGTACTCGATCCTCAATAAAAAAAAATAATTGTTGTATTGATAACAACTTCATTTTTTCATTATCCTTGTACTAAAATTTGTCTAATTACTAGGCTAGACCACTTTTCCAATGCTAATCTTTAGTTCATTTTGCTCCGATACCTGTAATGAAATTGTCCACAGTTCTAAACTTATACCAATGCCAGAGTATGATGCTATTCATTTTCTTTATTCTTGTAACTAAATTAATTGAAAGGGAAATCTTAATATACGGCCCGTATTTCATGTAGCTTTTGTTACTTAAGTCTATGAAAATAATACTATAATTCAACTTCATATTATAGATCCCAGTCTTGCGTGGTACCTGGTTGTTCATTCACCTCTGCCTGATTAATTACATACACTCGTGCCTGCGCTCCCTGCTGTTGATTATAGGCCTGTCGGGGTTGACATTATCGGTTTCTATCTCGTTGAGGACAGGTACGGGTTATGTGACCTGACTTCTGACAATTATAGCAAACATCTTTCCCTGCTAAGCACTCTCCTCTGTGCTTTTTCCCACAATTTCAACAAGCTTGTACCGGATTTGTTGGCTGATTTGCATATGCGGGTTTCTTCTGATGATTCTTCCTTTCATCATTTCAATTCTTCCATTTCCTTTTCTTATCATTGGTCTGTTGATTATTTGTATGAGTATTTGGGTCCAGTGCGGTTTGTGGCAGATTTGATGCTTTATTACGGTTGACCTCCCTCTGAAGGCTATCATGAATTTGCTAAGAACGGTCAACAATTTCAGCATAAGTCAGATTGCCGAAACCAGAAAGGTGATGGAAGATATTATCCTTCTGTCTATCAGTAAAACGTCGGGATCGTTTTTTTCTCAGTATCTATCATGTAGGGCACAAAAAACCCTAGTTGAGTAAACTCCCTTTCGTATTCATCCATATTCATGTTATTCTGCTCTAAAGCCAGAAATTGTCTTTCCATCTGAGCTCTGTAATGATCTAGATAATATTTTTCACGTAAAAAATTTCCTTAAATCGATCCCAAGTTAGACTTGCCTTTTCGTCGGTCTCATGTCCCAATATGCTAACCACCAAAGGCTAGCACTCCAGTCATTTGAAATTGAGCGCACGGAATTCGATGATGATCCGAGCATCCCATGGCTTCAAAAATCATTTCAAGGTTTCGTAACCATTGATCGACCACTCTTCGATTTTCTAACCCATTGAACTTATCGAGCTGAAAACCGCAAAATTGAGTGATTATTCGAGATTGATGAAGATCTGTTTCTACTGGTACAGTAGCTTGAACTCTTCGATTCGCCATCTGAATGGCAAATTTCTTAAAAAATTCAGTACTACTGCTAATATCACCTTAGCTACTTCCTATCTTACCTAATTCTAGAATTTCAACTAATTGGTCAATCTAAAGTCCTTATGTAATAAATTATAAACTTACTTCATCTTTTACCTCGGAGTTGGCGTGGCATGAGCGTGGGGGTAGTCGTATCTGTAAAAACTTCTTTATATAAACTTTAAATCCTCATAATAAGAATCATAAGCACGAGGGCCTCTAGATTAAACCAATTTTTGAAAATTTCCCTCTGTTACCAATTGTAACACCCCGCTTTTAATACGTTTGAAAAAATCAAAGTAAATTTTTCGATTTTCAAAACTAATAATAAAACTCAGGATGTTCCATTTCGCTTCTCTTTAAAATAATCAAACTGAAAATATTGATTTAAGTTTTAACTTAAATATTTATTATCAAATCATTGTTTGAAAACATTTAACTCTATCACACATTGGGATAGATTAACATCATAAAATACTAATTCATGGAGTATTTGACTTACGAAAATATAAAGATAGCGGAAAAGTAATTTGGTTCATTGTAAGCCATTATTAATACAGAACATATGAATGTCCTTTATCTGCCATTACAGCTTGACCACTTCCACCTTGCTCAGCCTGCACGCTCAACTCCATTTCCTGAAATGTCATAATATAAAGGGAAATGAGTACATAATAATGATATTCCGTGGAAAACCCAACATAACATTCATAATAATTATGACATTAAATAAACTGATATATATAAGCACTGAAATAACTAGCATATAAACATATATAAACTTCATTATGCTTTCAGACACTTGGCTGATATCGTGTGCACACTCTGATGGTAGAACACGCTTGGGTTCCATCAGAACCGGGCTTTAAGACACTTGGCCTTTACACCGGTGATCATTCATATAGACCTGAACTGTTAGGTCATTTCCACATTTGGGTAAAATCATTTCTTCCGTACATACTTTGGCCTTTTATACTGAGAAATAAACATATGTAAATCCCAGTATAGGGTTCCCACCTATTCTTCTGAATAATGGAAATGCTAATAACTTTGAATCTGGACTCCTCAAGTTGTACATAATTAATTTGAATATGCTAAGTCTTGTGCTCGAAATGCTTTTATGCATATGAGATGTTGTCATATGCTAAACCGTTTTCCGTTTACTTTTAATTTCATTCAAACATCTTAATTTAAAGTGAACACACTAGGGTTCTCCTAAAATAGTCTAATTCACCGGAACACTCTAAGATTCTGAAAATTGTCCTATGTCCGGAATTAGACATATTATACTTAAACTGAATTAGTTTGGCTCAGAAAAATACTTAATTCTCAGAATAAACTTAGAACCAAATTACTCGAACCAAAACTGATTCT
>CACSLK010005480.1:214941-227066 GCA_902706635.1 Striga hermonthica
TTTTTTTACTGCTGCAATTGAGAGATTAGAGAAGAAGGGGAAGATGATAAACTGATGTGAGGCCGATGAATTTCCTCAGATATTTGAACTGGAAGGCGATAGAATGAGAAGGGAAGATCTCGCAGATAAAATCGCAACAAAATTTCGATCTGTTAGGAGGAGAAGACTCGGTCGCATATCGCGCGTAGGAGAAAGAAAAGAGCTGCTGGACTAATACTTCTTGGGCTAGAAATTATAACATACGGGCCAAGAGAAATTATGTACCAAGGCCAAAGATTTCATGGTTATTGGGCCATTCAAGTTAAATCCCAAATGGGCTAGAAACAACACATTATTTGGGCTGACAATGTTTATCAAACTGGGCCGAGATTTTAATTATCCAAGTGGACCGAAAAGCATTCTCGATAGATTGGGCCGATTATTAAGACTCGCTCGGAAAGACGGCTCAAATACGATCTCGACGATAAATTAAACTGAATAATATATATATATAATACACACAATAATATTTTATAATAATAATAAGCTTTAACACACAATCAAATTTAGGCGATTTAGACATAATAATAATAATAATAATAATAATAATAATAATAATAATAATAATAATAATAATAATAATAATAATAATAATAATAATAATAAAAATAATAATAATAATAATAGCAATTAGGCATTTAATAATAAGTAATAACCTAACAATTAATGAAATAAATAAATAAACAAATAATCCCAAATATTTCACAAATAAACGGGGCATTACACTAATGGCTAGAGACGTTAGACTTTAGAGCCAGTGACCACGGATGTAACGCCCCGTTTGAATTAGAATTTTTTTGAAATTATTTATTGGTTTATTATTGCCATTATTATTGTTATTATTATTATTATTATTATTATTATTATTATTATTATTATTATTATTATTATTATTATTATTATTATTGTCACTAAATGTCTAATTTTTTTAATTGCCTATTATTATTCATATCGATATTATTGTGTGTATTATATAATATATAAATATATATAATGTCCGGTTTTATTTTAATTCTTATTATCGCGTATATGACAACTTCAGCCCAATTATCGGTAGTATTTTTTTTCGGTTACGCGTTACTAATTGTTATTCGGCCCAAAGTGATCAATTTTTTTTTTTTCAGCCCAAACATTTCAAAGCTTTTAACCCTTTTATTCATAATAATCCCACTTGGTCCATTATGATTTAAACTCCATTGTTGTACCTTATCTCTTCAACGCGTTTGAACCGGTCATCCTAGCAGCTCCAGCCGTTGCAATCCCGTGAGAAAACTTCTTGCACGTTCTCTCATCTTATCTCCCTCTCTCTCGCCTACTAAGTTCAGTTGGAATTCTTCATCTCAAAACAAAAACATATCTCTCTCTCTTCTCTCGTACCAGTAGCAGATTTATAAAAAAAAAAAAAAGACACAGAGCTTACCTTCTTCCCCGGTGAGCTCACCTACCATCGCCGACCTCCTAGCAGGACAACTACGAGCTCTCCTCGCCAGCAGCAGGCCACAACAGCTCCAGTCCTTTCCGCTCGCAGGCCAAAGAAGTCCGCCATAGCCGTAGAGCTCAAGACCGCTGGCAAGCCTCCACCCCTTTACGTGCTTCTGGCAGCCGTTCGGAGAAGAACGACGTCCGTTTTGCGTTCTCAAGCTTCCCTCAGTCCGTCAGAAGGAGTCCGGCAAGCCGTTAGTAAGCAACAGTCGTTCATCGGGTCCCGAAGACGTTCATCCGATCCGTTGTTTGGCTCATTTCCCATCCGATAACGCGTAGTTTCCCAAATTCGGGTAACTTATTCGAATCCTCTCGTAATTTTGGTCGTTTTCATATATTGCATGATGGATATATATAATACGGGCTACCGAATTCATGCTTGAAATTGGATTTTTGGTTTGGTTTGTTATTGTTTGTTGATTGTTCGTATATCCGTGGATTTTTGGGGATGATTGGAACTCTCGATTTCATAAACGTGAATATCGTTGTGTTGCTGCGTTAAATGTGTATAATTTCAGAGTCTCGATTTAATGTTCGAGCCTTGTCGTTTTGTTATTCGTACTTTTGTTTAGTCCGTTTTTCGTACCGATTTCAATTTTAAAAATATTTTTTAAATGATAAAATTTTGAGAAAAATTATTTTACGTCCCGAGACTCAAAAATTTAATTCTCCGAGTCCCATTTTTAAAAAATGAGAGAGTTCCAAGTCCACGGAAAATCCGATTAAAACCTTAAGCCTTAATTTTGTTTAATTGAGTTTTATGTTAAATTCGACTAGTGAGAAAGATTATTAATTATTATCACGCTTAAACTGTAGGTGTTTGAGGAGTCGAGCCCTCGACATATTTACTTGCTTTTGTGTGATATTCTACCTAAATTTCCAGGTGGGTTTACTTATAAAATTGTCTATGCCATACGTGTTGTTTATTGTTTAGTTGGTATGACCAATGTATGAATGTGAACCATGTGGCCTACCGATATGAGCTGTTACGGCTATCAGTACGGTTGTCCCTGTCGAGTTACGGTACGGTTGCCCTTGCGAGTAAAGTCTCCTTAAGACCTAATAAAAGGTCGTGTCCGTTACAGTGGCACGCACTCCCGTCGTTAGGGTTTATGCATCCCCTTTCTGCGGCTAATAATAGATGTGCACATGAGTGAGTTATTGTTGTGATTATTAGGAGATGAGACATGATGATGATTGATTTATATTAATGCTGCGACAATACCATCTTTACATGTTATTATGTGCATAGTAGTGAGCACTACTTTATCATTTGTGTTTATTCCCACCTGCTCTTCACGGACGCAGGTTAAGCAGTGGCCGGGTGACGGGACAAAGGACGAGTGGTGGTCTATTATTTGTTTCGTTTTGCTTCCGCTTTAATAATATGGTCGTTATGAACCTTTCTATGTTTTGGACATGTGAAAACTGTTTTTCGAACTATGTTTTGATGTTT
Organism: Striga hermonthica; assembly: GCA_902706635.1. Taxonomy (NCBI): domain Eukaryota; kingdom Viridiplantae; phylum Streptophyta; class Magnoliopsida; order Lamiales; family Orobanchaceae; genus Striga; species Striga hermonthica. The sequence continues at coordinate 217,919 of CACSLK010005480.1, forward strand.
GGAAATATTTTGGAAAAACCCTTTTATGAACCTTGAATAATCATGGTGGTTGATTTATGAAGTTTCAATTGTTCATATTAGATATTATGTTGAGGTGTGAATCAGGTTAATGAAAACCTTGTGAAAAATCGGGTTTATGAATCCCCGTGAGTCCAGATAAGACTTGGACTAAGTAAATTGCGTTGGTTAATGCCCTTGATTTCAAAAAAGACTTCGAAAAATTTGTTCTGATTTTTTTGAATTTCCGGAATTTCTTTAAAATCAAAGTGGGGTGTTACAGTTTGGTATCAGAGCCAGTCTGCGTTTCTGTAGACTGGTCTATATGTGAATAAATTGTTTATGTGATTTAGACCTTGTGTTGACCACTCGTCTTCGTCACGCCGCACTGCTTAAGGTATGTTTTATATAAGTATCAATGAAAATACTTATAATGTGAATTGTGATTTTACATGAGTAGCAATGAAACTACTTATGAGGTTTTGCATGAGTAGCAATGAGACTACTTAGGAAGTGTTATATATGTTGTTTTGGGGCTTAGGAAATCTGTCCACCTCAGGTTATGTGAACTCTAGTGTTTGACATTGAACTCTAGTGATATAGAGTTAAGTTCGGATTCTAGAGATTCCTAGTTGTGAGTTTCAGTATATTATCATTGAGATAAGTGTTGTTTATAGCATTTCTCGCTATAAGATTCTGTTTTGTGTCCTCGAGTAGGACCATTCGTGACCCATCTCAAAAGAGAAAGGTTAAGTACCGAGTGAACCTCTAGTGTATGAGATCACTCAGGAAATTAGAACCTCAGTCGTCGATGCCGCGAATTGGTTACTAATCGACCCCGTAATTGGGAGAATCTAATGCGTATCACCGTCGTAACTCTTGAGAGTGGCTAAGCCTCGAGAGGGGCGATGGTTGATAATTCTCTAACGTTAAATCAAGCGTAAGTTCTGAAGACTGATGCATGGATGAAAGACGACGACGTCGTCCATAGGACGAGTGGATTGCTCCGACATCGCGTGAATATCTTGTGAGTTGGCTGCGAGGCGCGCAGTTGTAAAAGGTATAAATTTGTAGTTAAGCCTGATGTTGAGGCTCTATAAGACTCGATATGTTAAAGTTGATGTTATGAGAAGCATGCTGATATGATTTAACTTGACGATTATTGCACGACTGGGATTATTTAAAACATGTTATGTGGTGATCGTATGAGTTCATGTGAATTTATGTTAAAAATCATGTTAGGGCTGACTCTCTTATTGTATATACACGTACATGAGTTGTATATTGTGATTACATGTGACCTCTGATGCTATGTACATGAAATTATGTTTTTGTGCTGAAAATCGTATGAAAACTTCTCGTTATAGCCTCTGTTTGTGCTCAGATTATCGTGACCTAAAAGCTGTTTGCTGGTTAAGAGTTCTTCATAAATTTTATAGTGCTTTGAGTTATGTTTCTGTGAGTTTTGAAATTTCATGATTCGAAGTTGAATTGAATTTATTATGAATTTATGAAATTGTAACTGCGAGCAGTTTTTGAAATTCCGGGCAGAATTGTGAATCATGATGTTGGGCTGTTTTTGACAATGTTAATGTGAATATGTGAAAATACAACCAACATGAAACTTGTAGTACATGTTATAAGCTTTCTCTGAAGGTTGAAATCTTGCAATTTAGTGTTTTAGTTGATTTTATATGATTTTTCAAAGTTGGAATTATGCCCAGAATTTTTAAAACAGTGGCTGTGTTTATGATTGAAATGTATGCTCTGAAATGAGGCCCTTAACATGATTATTTGTAAAGATACCCTTCTTGGAACTTGTAGCAATTCAAGTCTAGTTTCTGTTGGATTTGAGTTTGCATGATTCGGAGTTTTTTGGCATGAGATATTCCTGATTTAGTGCCCTGCTGTAATTTATAAATAGTTTCGTTGGCAGATTTCTTGACCTAAGTGTTTTAGGCTTAAACTCGATAAAGTTATTTTTTGATTAAGTGATAAGCATGAACAGTTGTAGATAATTTGAGTTAGCTATCTTATAGATTTGGAATTTCAGTAATATAATGTTTGTAGCTTCGGTTATTGTGCATACACTGAGAACCTGTCAAGCTGTATGTCTTCATTTATCCACTGCACCTATGTTTTGTATGTTTGTTGTATTATGTGCATTTCACTTATTTTATCTGCCTGAGTGTTCTTCACAAAGGTGATAGAGGCCTTAGTTAGGGATATTTTTCAAGTGGTTTCATCATGATACAATATTTAGACTGAAAGCTACATGCATTTTAAATTCATCATGCATGCTGGAAATTGGTGCAAGTTCATGTTTAGGTTTCCAAATTGAGTTGTAAATTTCAAAATTAGCTTTTCGTCAATTTTCATGTATATGTGCCTTATGTGACTTAATTTGATTAGTATTATAATGTTAGCTGGAAACACTTGCGAGAGAAGCGTTACACTAGACCTCGAAGTGTGAAAGCTATAGGTTGTGTATGTGGATTAGACTCGTTTAAGACTGCCGGCACGATTAGCTACCTGAGTAAAAGCTGTCGTGACGGCCGACACTGATAGTCGGTAAAGTCAAACGAGCTAACCATTCTGTTGTTCGGCGTTGACCGCTGAGTTAGGATTGTTCCTGGCGGTGACGCCAATGCTCGTTCCCTTTTGGGAAAATTGTAGTTGTCAACCCAAACCTTTGTAATTTTGAGTCTTGGGGAGAAACCCTTCTTCCCATTTGAGTACCGAGGAATGGTGAAATCCGGAAATTGAATTTCTTGAATGCACCTCGGACCGAGTGCCGAACCTGACTGGGTGTAGCCATGCGAAGTGGTGGCTGAGTCGCACGTCCGTGCTGAGAGACGTGAGGCCAACTGCAGTGGCCGATTGTTGACTCGCACGAGGGTTGCCGCCGCCATCACCGAACGCCAAACTCCCCAGGTCAGTGTGTACGGCCAAACCTTGACCTTGTAGCTGGTATCTGAGTGGGTACATGCACGCATCCCAGCACCCTGCATTTGCAGCGCCAGCTTGTGTGTCACCTCTCGGGTGACAGTGCATTAAACCTAGTCCGGCCTTGTCCTTTTAGGGGTCTTTGAACCAGATTTTTGGTCAAAGTGTATGTTGATCTTTCAAGTCGTTGTGTGAATGCCCTAATCAACAATCCCCGGTGCATAAGGTTTGTCGATTAGTTCCCTTGCCACATGCGAGATTTTCTCGATATGGCGAGATAGTAGTTTCTGCAGTAATGTGGGGCGGATCCTTGAGTCTCGACTGGAGACCGACTCTGTGGAGGAAATCATTATCGAGTATCTTGCCGTTACTCGCGAAGCCGCATACGAGGTGTTACTCGTGTCGGCAATGAGTGAGGCCTTGTCATCCGTATAAAACAGAATCATGTGTTCTGAATGTACCAGGTTTGAGTATAAGTGTCGATTTTCTGTCCAATCCTGATTTCTCGACCAATTCAATAGCTTAGCCTGATGGTTGACTCCAGCACCGGGACTTGCGAGGATGCATGACACGTTCTAGCCTCGTGTTGGAGGGAATGTGTGCGTGATCTCGAGGTATGTGTGAATTGACAAGCTGCGTGATAGGCAGAACCCTACCTGTATGGAGGTACCAATGACCTGTTGGGACCGAGGGTCCATCAGGAAAGACCGGGAGGGGTACTCGTCAAAGTCCAGTGGTTGTAGTCAAGTCGAGGGCGAGACGACTTGACAGGGAAAGACCGAGGTTCGGAGGGAGTACCCGACCCTCATGTTTTGATGTTCCCTTTTGCACTCTCTTGCCTTCTAGTTATTTGTTTTCGAATTCCGAGGACGGAATTCTTTGTAAGGTGGGTAGACTGTAACGCCCCGTTTGAATTAGAATTTTTTTGAGATTATTTATTGGTTTATTATTGCCATTATTATTGCTTTTATTATTATTATTATTATTATTATTATTATTATTATTATTATTATTATTATTATTATTATTATTATTGTCACTAAATGTCTAATTGTTTTAATTGCCTATTATTATTAATATCGATATTGTTGTGTGTATTATATAATATATAAATATATATAATGTCCGGTATTATTTTAATTCTTAGTATCGCGTATATAACAACTTCAGCCCAATTATCGGTAGTATTTTTTTTCGGTTACGCGTTACTAATTGTTATTCGGCCCAAAGTGATCAATTTTTTTTAAGCCCAAACATTTCAAAGCTTTTGACCCTTTTATTCATAATAAACCCACTTGGTCCATTATGACTTAAACTCCATCGTTGTACCTTATCTCTTCAACGCGTTTGAACTGATCATCCTAGAAGCTCAAGTTGTTGCAATCCCGTGAGAAAACTTCTCGCACGTTCTCTCATCTTATCTCCCTCTCTCTCGCCTATTAAGTTCAGTTGGAATTCTTCATCTCAAAACAAAAACATATCTCTCGCTCTCTGTCTTCTCTCGTACCAGTAGCAGATTTTTTTTTAAAAAAAAAAAAAAGAAAAAAACACAGAGCTTACCTTCTTCCCCGGCGAGCTCACCTACCATCGCCGACCTCCGAGCAGGCCAACCGCGAGCTCTCCTCGCCAGCAGCAGGCCCGTCACAACAGCTCCAGTCCTTTCCGCTCGCAGGCCAAAGAAGTCCACCATAGCCGTAGAGCTCGAGACCACTGGCAAGCCTCCACCCCTTTTCATGCTTCCGGAAGCCGTTCGAAGAAGAACGACGTCCGTTTTGCATTCTCAAGCTTCCCTCAGTCCGTCAGAAGGAGTCCGGCAAGCCGTTAGTAAGCAACAGTCGTTCATCGGGTCCCGAAGCCGTTCATCCGATCCGTTGTTTGGCTCGTTTCCCATCCGATAACGCGTAGTTTCCCAAAGTTGGGTAACTTATTCGAATCCTCTCGTAATTCCGGTCGTTTTCATATATTGCATGATGGATATATATATATATAATACGGGCTACCGAATTCATGTTTGAAATTGGATTTTTTGTTTGGTTTGTTATTGATTGTTGATTGTTCGTATATTCGTAGATTTTCGGGGATGAATGGAACTCTCGATTTCATAAACGTGAATACTGTTGTGTTGCTGCGTTAAATGTGTATAATTTCAGAGTCTCGGTTTAATGTTCGAGCCTTGTTGTTTTGTTATTGGTATTTTTGTTTAGTCTGTTTTTCGTACCGATTTCAATTTTAAAAATATTTTTAAAATGATAAAAATTTGAGAAAAATTATTTTACGTCCCGAGACTCAAAAATTTAATTCTCCGAGTCCCATTTTTAAAAAATGAGGGAGTTCCAAGTCCACCGAAAATCCGATTAAAACCTTAAGCCTTAATTTTATTTAAGTGTGGGTTTTATGTTAAATTCGACTAGTGAGAAAGATTATTGATTATTATCTCGCTTAAATTGTAGGTGTTTGAGGAGTCGAGCCCTCGACATATCTACTTGCTTTTGTGTGATATTCTACCAAAATTTTCAAGTGGGTGTACTTATAAAATTGTCTATGCCATACGTGTTGTTTATTGTTTAGTTGGTATGACCAATGTATGAATGTGAACCATGTGGCCTACCGATATGAGTTGTTACGGCCATCAGTACGGTTGTCCCCGTCGAGTTACGGTACGTTTGCCCTTGCGAGGCAAGTCTCCTTAAGACCTAATGAAAGGCCGTGTCCGTTACAGTGGCACGCACTCCCGTCGTTAGGGTTTATGCATCCCCTTTCTGCGGCTAATGATAGATGTGCACATGAGTGAGTTATTGTTGTGATTATTAGGAGATGAGACATGATGATGATTGATTTATATTCATGCTGCAACCATACCATCATTACATGTTATTATGTGCATAGTAGTGAGCACTACTTTATCATTTGTGTTCATTCCCACCTGCTCTTCACGGATGTAGGTTAAGCAGTGGTCGGGTGACGGGACAAAGGACGAGTGGTGGTCTATTATTTGTTTCGTTTTGCTTCCGCTTTAATAATATTGTCGTTATGAACCTTTCTATGTTTTGGACATGTGAAAACTGTTTTTCGAACTATGTTTTGATGTTTGGAAATATGTTGGAAAAACCCTTTTATGAACCTTGAATAATCATGGTGGTTGATTTATGAAGTTTCAATTGTTCATATTAGATATTATGTTGAGGTGTGAATCAGGTTTATGAAAACCTTGTGAAAAATCGGGTTTATGAATCCCCGTGAGTCTAGATAAGACTTGGACTAAGTGAATTGCGTTGGTTAATGCCCTTGATTTAGAAAAAGAATTCGAAAAATTTGTTCTGATTTTTTTGAAAGTCCGGAATTTCTTTAAAATCAAAGTGGGGTGTTACAACGGATTACAAGAAAGGGTCCATGGAGTTTGGGTGAGCCAAGAAGCAAATAAAGTTACAAACCGCGGACTTGGGAGCTGAGCCAGAAGAAGCCGAGGAGGTCAAGTTCATCATCCTTGAGGACAAGGAAGTTCTCGAAGAGGGCAGGTGTTATGGGTCTAACTTTGGGGCCCGGGACTTGGCACGATCCCTTAGAGTGCCAAGGTCCTAAAGATCCGAGCACAAAGGTGTGAGGGTTCAACTAAGGGAAGGATGCGAGGTGGGCGCGTCCTTGTGGCTGAAAGTCGGGTTCAGTCGGGTCTTCGTGGGGCGACGAAGACATATGTGCATTACTTAGCTGAAATTGTCCAAGTGTTGGTCGGATCATGTTTGTTGGTTAAGTCGAGGGCTCGGTCGGACGAGGGTTGCTGCAGGTTGTGCATGGCCTTGCGGTTATGTTGGTTTAACTCGGACGAGGGTGTTGGCTTATCGATCAAATGCATGGTTGGACTTAGGCGTATTCGGGCACGCGAGTACTTCGATGATGCAGCTCGATGGGCGCGTGCGAGGGTGGCGCCGCGTCTAAGCCGTTGGCGGGAACGGTTGGATTTTGAAAAAGGCAGTTGGGTTGCACGTGGACTAGTCGGTTACTATGTCCCACGTGGCCTAAAGCGGATCATTCCTTCGAGTAGTTGTATGGCCGAGTGGGAACAAGGAAAGCAAGACACGTGGCTGGGCGGTTTCCAGGGACACGTGGCCTTGACGGTTTTCTAACCTGCGTGGGAGTTGGGCAAGGATAAAGCAAAGACGGTTGGCGCCCGTTGTTGCATGAAGCTGAGTTGGCGTCCGATGGATGCGTGTACGTGCCAAGGGGCGGTTGCGGATAACTGCTGGGCGGTTACCAAGCGGTTGGAACTGCTGGGTCTGAGGCCTATAAATAGGCTGAGGCAAACACATGCGCGGGGAAGCGAAACACGAGCGGAAACACGAGAGTGCAAGGCAAACAGATAAGTGAACGAGTGTGTGAGCAAGTCTGTGTACTGTATACTTGTAGATGCTTGAGTTGGCATACGCTAAGTGTAATAGCAAGCTTGGGTAGGCCAAATTCTGTAAGGCTGGTACTTGTATTCATGTATGTTTGTGCCTGCGTGCACTAAGGTGTTGGTGTGAACCGTGTATGCAAGCTGTAGGACCATTCCATTGTACTTTGTGATATAATAGTACTTGGTTGGGCGTGAGCCCGTAATATTGCGTGTCACCTATTTACTTGATAGCTTCCGCATGCGTATGTTTGTGACGTGCTTGCATAACCTCGATTGATACTTGTATGGGCGAGCGAACGATCGAAGGACGGTGAAAGGATGACTGGTTCGAGGGGAATCAGGACGCATAGGGTGCTAAGGAGCTAAAAATTTTAGCCTCTAGCAAGACCCTGTGACAAGTGGTATCAGAGCCCATTTCTGGGTTCTGACTGCTGTACGTGTTGGAAAAATGGGCGATTCAAATCGACCCACTGATCAACTCTTGATAACCCTTACGGCGAGGATACAAAGGCTGGAGGACATGATGGGGCGACTGCCTCAAACACCTCTCTATGCAGCGGTCTTCGAGCGATTACAAACAACTGACGATGCGCTCGCTGACTTAAGCAAGAAGGTGGACGCTATGGTGAACTCGGTGGAGTCGCTGCCTGAATTCGTTGAAGGGCGGATGGATTCCACGCGAGATGAATTCATGCTGCTGTCGGATGCGGTTGAGTCCAAGGTCAAGAAGATCATGGATGATGTGGCCCTACTGAAGAGGGTGGGCGCGAGTGTGCTCGAGGAGCAGCGCCAAATCCCATCGAAAGTCCGAATTCCAGATCCTAAGACGTTTGATGGTACCCGAGATGCCAAGGATGTTGAGAATTTCCTTTGGGACATGGAGGCGTATTTCCATGCAGCTAGAGTCCTGGACGACGAGAAAGTGTCTATAGCGAGCATGTTCTTGTCGGGGGACGCAAAGCTCTGGTGGCGTGCGCGAGCGTCTGATGACGTTAGTGCGAATCGGGAAGGTATCAAAACGTGGGATGTTATGAAGCGAGAGTTGAGGGATCAGTTCCTACCTTGCAACACAGACTGGGTTGCCAGGGAAACTCTAAGAAACCTGAAGCAAGAGGGTGCGGTTCGTGAATATGTCAAGGTTTTCAGTTCCTTGATGCTTGACATTAGTGAGATGTCGGAGCGGGACAAGTTGTTCAACTTTATGGCGGGATTACAAGGATGGGCCCAAGCCGAGTTGCAGCGGCAAAGGGTTAGTGATCTGCCGACGGCAATGGCTGCTGCCGAGCGCCTTGTAGATTTCAAGGTGATTGGTGCCTCTTACTCGAGTGAACATGTGAAAGACTCGACGAAGAAGGATGGGAAATCAAAGAAGTTCAAAGGTGGAAAGCACCGAGAGAAGTCCGGCGAGGGAAGTAGTGGTACGCCCCGTGATACGTCCAAACAAACGGTGGACCGAAGTCGTGGCTTTTTCTTGTGTGATGGCGACCACTTAATGAAGGATTGTCCCAAGCGATTCAAGGCCAAAGCTAACGCCTTAATGGTGAAAGGCGATGCATGCGACGATGAAGGCACGATTGGCCTGAACTCGTTGGTGCTATTGAACAACGTAAGTGTCCAAAACGAATCATGTTCGGGTTTAATGTTCGTGAAGGCTGCTGTGAAGGATAAGCAAATCATGGCAATGGTGGATTCGGGTGCATCCCATAACTTCATGAACGAGACGATGGCCTCGCGGCTAGGCCTTAAACTTGAGCCAAGTGACGGATTGAGGATGAAGTCTGTTACGCGCACAACACCAATCAAGGGGGTGGCTGA
>CACSLK010005480.1:236106-251382 GCA_902706635.1 Striga hermonthica
GATGAAAATTAGAAAAAAAAAATCTCTTGATTATGTAAGGGATTTATTTTTTGGCAATTGCTAAATCATTTTTTTTTAAAAAAAAAAAAAAATCATTATGAGAAAATTGAATTCTAAAGAACATGTGTGTGTATTTTGTAAACATTTATACTCAAAATTTTATTTTGAATTTCATTACATAAATAAGACTACTTCTAACTTTTATAAATAATAATAATGACATTATATGACTATAAATTTTATAATAAAATAATAATTAAGTATTATATGGTAAACGAAAATAAATTAAATACAATGAATAAATAAGTATTCTAAAATCAAATAAATATTAGTATGACGTGTTAGCAGAATTATATATTAATTAACATGTTAATTTTTTTGCTTAAATAAACGCCACTTATTAAAAGATGTGAAATATAAATGACCCAAGCCCATTATTTTTTTGTCTAGACGTACAAGTCCTATAGAAATAATTGATTTATCATATGTATCGCGTGCATCGCACGGGGTATGCACTAATAAATGACCTTAAAATTGTGCACCCCGTGCATCACCCGTGTTCACATTTTGGCCTATTACAGGTCACGTACTATATATATCCCGTACATTTTTTTTATTCATTTATATAATTATAAGAATGGATAGATGACCTTAAAATTGTGCACCCCGTGCATCGCACGGGCTCTGTACTAGTATTCACTTGGTAAAGCAATCTATGTCTTTGCAAAAGTTTTTCAATCATACAGAAAAATAATTGTTTTCAACCATGAGAAGCACAAGACGGATTTAATCACCTGCATCAAGTTTATTATCCACAATTGGTGTAGATTATTATTATTATTATTATTATAATATTATTATTATTATTATTATTTAATGACTTGGTGTACAATTTAATATTTAGGGTTAGGGCCTTATATAAAGGACTTCCTCTAGTTTATTTTACTTGGTTGTTTATGAATAAAAGATGAATTGATATTGTGAGTTTTGCGTGTTTTACGATAGAGTATCTCGTTTACTCGTTTTATCTTTCCCATTCGTACGTTTTCCCTACATCAGTTGGTATTAGAAGTCAGCACGATTCAAGATGCCGCCGCAGAAGGACGACATCGACGGGCGTGACGCCACCATTGAGTATCTGGGTCGACGAGCCACGAGCTTCGGCTGTCAGATCAATCAATTGGAACGTCGGGTTGAAGATCTTTTGACGGGGATCAAAGAAGTGCGTCTTATGATCAACAACTTTGTTGAGGATTTGCAAACGAACTGTGACGTCGGCAACCGGGGCGTGCACGGGGGAGTTCACGGAGGACGTGGAGGTCGTGGTCCAGGCGGGGCGCCCCACCGGAGATCTCCACAACCACCGTCCGGCGTTGAAGATGGCGAGGATACCATCTCGGAGGTGAATCCCTTCGGCGAGTGGCAACCTCTGCACATCGAGGCTGACCCTTCGCTGCATACGGCGGCCGTGACATGTGGCGACGGGGCCCGGTCTTCGTGGACCGCGACGATCAACGCAGAGATAGGGGCTGGCGCGAGGAGGCAGCCTTCGTTGGCGGATATCGTGTCCGACACGATTGGGGACTTGATCGCAAATATGGTCAATGGGAGGGCCCGTTTCGCGTTGACATCCCAGAATTCGACGAAGAGCAAGTTGACGGGCCATTATACGATGGTCCACCGGTGTTTGATGAAGAACCCGAAGAGGTGAAGGAGCGTCTTACCGGTGAAGTGGACAGTCTCTACGACGGTCTGCCGATTTTCGATAAGGAGCCTTCGGGCCCGGAGGAATTCAAACATGTTTCGGCCATCAAAATCAGCTGTTGGAAGAATTTGGTGTTCGATTGGTAGTTATTCTATTGCGCAGGCCCGAGCTTTTCTCCTACGTGAATTTGTTGCGACCTTGCAAAAAGATGTTGTGTTTTGATTCCCACGGTGACTTCAAAATTATGTATGTGACTGCTGCATATATGTGTTTCCATGCCTTTCAAGGAGGTGATACTGTGGGAGTGAGGCATTCAACCTTCGTGTTCGACCGAGGGAAACGGCGGGAGTTACTACCATGTGTTCGACACCATACGCCGGGCAAGGGTGCGCATCGGCTTCGAGGGCGAAGCCTTCCAAACCGGGGGAGAATGGTGTAAATTATTATTATTATTATTATTATTATTATTATTATTATTATTATTATTATTATTTAATGACTTGGTGGACAAGTTAATGTTTAGGGTTAGGGGTCTTATATAAAGGACTTCCTCTAGTTTATTTTACTTGGTTGTTTATGAATAAAAGATGAATTGATATTGTGAGTTTTGCGTGTTTTACGAGAGAGTATCTCGTTTGCTCGTTTTATCCTTCTCATTCGTACGTTTTCTCTACATCAACAATCTTCTCCAACAAATTTATACAAGGGTTTTAAAATGAAGTAAAACAATCAAAAATAAAACTGCATAATTGCAAGCACCAATATTCCAGTGTTGCCCAAGCAATGAAATGGTGACAATAGATTAACCAAAACAGTTGTTAAACAATCTTTTATCTACACAACAAAATTTTAACAAATACATTACGGTGGCATAAACCAACTCCATGTCCAGAAACCCCCCCAATAAACTGTTGCTGCAAGCACTTATATGACTGTTATGTCAGGTGATGATAACAATAGTTAGTATTTGCTTTGGAAACATATATAAGAGAATGTAAAAAAAAAAAAGTTAAAAATGAAGGAAAAAGAAGGAAAATAATCAATTTTCTTAAAAATAAAATAAAATAAAATAAAATAAAATAAAATAAAATAAAATGAAATAAAATAAAAAAATTAACAAAGAAGATGAACATAATAATATCCTAGAAAAATGCAAAAGGAACCAAAAACGGTAGTCTCGACATGGTTTAACACAACTACCAGCCACAGGATAAATTTTCAATAGATCTTATATTAGCAGAAATTTTTACATCACTTCAGGCCTAAACGTAGGATGTCTTAAGATAGAGAAGGCTGACATGTTAGAGAATATTAAAACCAGCTATATTGAAATCTAATGTTTACTATCCATGAATAATAGTTATGCAGCAATTAAAGCATACAAACATCTATAAGTTGAAACAATCTTGGTCAGCTAAGAGCACACTTTATCATTAAGCATGTTGTCCATCACAACTTGCGCATTTTGGGAGAGATATTCAAATAAAATCATTTTTTTAGGATAAATAAACTTATATAATTAAGCAGGCAACATAAATGATCGAGATTCAGTTGAGACCAGACCTGAGAGGCAAGTATAACCCCATATTCTAGTAGGTTTTCAGAATCCTCCTAAAAACTAATCTCTCGAAAATTGTTAATGATCTCCAAGCTCCATTTTTTTTTCTATTTTTGGTTGTAGGATGAATTAGAGTGGAACAAAATGAACAACAAGAACATAAACATTTCCCATACAGATGCAAGCAGATGCAAGCAATGCAGATAAACCCACAATAGCTGAAAATCAACAATATAAGAAAACCCAATTTCTGACTAACCTCCTGCAACTAAAATGATTTCGGTTATTATATATTTATTCCTCATTTGCATCATATGAATTGTTCAGATAGAAATAGAACCAGTGAAACTTACACAATTTTTTGAATGCGTGAACCACAATGTGTCAACAACAGTCCAAGCTAGAAGGAAAAGGTAAAATAGCAGAACAAGAATCGACAGTAAAACAGACACTCCCAACAAAACAGAGGCAAATAATCAAAAAAACATCATAGCATAAGACTTCACACAATTCTTAAGGCATCAGGATTTGGTATATTTAAATTTGAAACTCACACTAAGGAGAATATGAAATCTTGAGAGATGTACGACTGAACATTTCAGCTCAAAATCCGGAGCAAATTTCCTACTTGCTCGAATTTGGTCGGTAACTTCCTCGTTCTAGGGTTCGCCATCCACTTAGGGGTCTGTTCATTGAGGAAGAAGGAACGATAATTCCAACTTCGCCATCGAGATCCTTGCCATCAAAGGCCAAAAAGCCACTGATGATCTATTCGTACTGCGTCTGGTAGCCGGCGGTGATGAAGGACATTGATTGCGAAGTAGTATGATTGCACCGGTGGGAGCAGTTATGAGAAGATTATGGTTTTGGACGAGTGGAACAGAGAAATTGAGTGACCTTGAAGCATTCCGCTTCATTTTTCATTTAGCGGAGTCAAGACTACGTCGTTTTGAATACCTTCAGTAAAAAGATCGGACACGTGTCATTCATTGAAGGCTATAGATTCCTTTATATATATAAAAAAACTAGTGGGCTCTCAGCTGCGCACGCACAGCCGGCCCAATTCTAGTCTATAACTGTATAGTATTTATGGGTATTTTATCGGCCCAGTAAATTGAAGCTTCAAATGTGTCTAATTTTATCAATATATTCAGTACATACATTTGACAATTTTCCTGAAAGTAAATTAAAATTACTTGATATGAATCCATTAGAAGTCCCACATGATAAATATCGAACAATCATAAAAAACGTAAAAATAATCCATAATAAACTGCGTCAAAATTTACTCATGAAATTTTTTTCCATATATGTGGAAAAGCTAAAATAGTTAATAAATACATCGTACAAAAATTTGTGGAACATAAAGTGCAAGAACTGTATAATCCCATTTATGATAAACATCTATAAAAGATTTATAGATAAGTGGAAACATACTGTGCATATTAAAAAACAAAAGTTCGACTCTCCTTGCACTCTACATTGCTTGGAAACTGGAAACTACATATGACTTGCACAGGAAATTTAATTAATCACCTAACTCGATATTCCAAAAAGATGTATTAAATCCCAAGGAAAAAAAAAAAAAGGTGTCAAAACGTTAAACAAAAAGGACATGAAGTAAAAATGAAGGGGTTCTTACCTCCTTTGTAGGTTGAAGCAAAATGTCTCTGAGGTTTGTGGTGCCCACCAAGAAACCCAGGAAATTTCTCTAAGAACTGAAACAAATTTGATGTATAATTATTGAAAAAAAGAAGTGTCCTTTGTATCTTACAGTTTTCTGGGTGGTCTTTTTGTAATCGCTAAATCTCACGGGTTGTTTTCGTAGCTATCCCACACTTTACATTTCCAAGACCGGAGCTCCTTGCAGAAAAAAAGTTAAAAAACCATGAAAATTTCTACACCATCTACCTTTCAACAACAGTACTTCTAGCCAAAAACCTGAAACGACATCTATCTATATATTAAAAGAATAACCTTTTAAGATATTTGGTGTCAATTTATAAAACACCCGCCAATCTCATAAAAAGTGTCCTAAAAAATAGATATTGTTGGACATTTATGAATAGGGAAATAAATTGGCTGATTTATTGGATAACGTACATAGAAGAAATCTTATCCCATCTTTAATCTGTTCACCTTTCTGTTCACACTTAATTCCATATCGAAAAATCTTATTATATAGATCCCTATAAATTTTAAAAATCTCATCTCTTATCTATTTATTCTAACATATTTTTTCTAAAAAACTATTGTAACAAAATTTCTTTTTCTTAAAACAAGTTAATTGTTCGCAAATATAAATCATTCTTTTTCTTAAAACAAGTTAATTGTCTAATCGCCATATAAATCATTGTTAAAATTTTTTTAAAAAAATAATTTCCACTCATCTAAATACTAATATTTTTTAACAATTATTAACCCTTATAATATTTTAGATATTTTAAACATTAGACAAAGACTAAGGAGCTCTATATATACACACATGTATGAGGTTAAACTTAAGTATTTTTTGACATATTTTTCGTAGTTTAGAAAAGTGGCTTCAAACATTTTTTCAAGAATAATATAGAATATTGTATATACTTTTTATATATGTGATATAATATTTTTGAGGTATTTAGTATATTTATCACATATTTCTCTCTCAAACTACATACAATAAAAAGTTATAAGAAGAAATGTAGAATTAAATATTGTCTTCAATTTTTATCTGATTATTAGTTATATATATTTGTTACAGTTTACATTAATCTTTGAGCTGTATTTGTAAACTTAATAAATCTGCATAAAGCGTGAAATTATTATGTGTACAAAATTTCTTTTTAACGGTAACAAACTTATACAAAAAATAATAATTTTGAAATATTATATACTCAAATTTTGAGAAGTACCGTCATAATTTGGGATCATGTCAATATTTATTTTATATATACTAGGTAAATTTTCTCTCAGAAAATTTATAATGTCTTTATTTAGGCTTATAAAATGATAGATACTTTTATATAATATTTTGTCATGTCATATTATAACTATATATACATATAGGCGCACATACATACACACACACACACATATATACATATATATATATATATATTAAGTTTAAATATTTTTAGACATGTTTTTTTTTTCAAAATAGTTTAAGAAAATTGTAAGTGTCTTTAAATTTATAAATATATAAAAAGACAACCTATTTACAAAAAATATTAACATAAAAATCAACCAACATTTAACGCATTCCAATTTCAACAGTTTTTTAATTTTCTTTTAATCTTAACCCAAGAAATCGGGCATCCATAAATGCACCCTAAATTGATGGGTTTTGTTGATGTATTTTTTGAAAATTTCAGATATCAAAATCCATTCTCAATTAAATAGAAATCAAAATCCGTTCTCATTTTTTATTCAAAAAAATCTGATTGAAAATAATTAGGTCTCATTTCGAATATAAAATTTTAATTTTTAAATCCCTTATCATTGAGTTGCCATAAAATCGGCCCACATTTATTGCATGCCGGTAGTTTTTTTAATTTTTTTAATTTATTAACCCCTTAAATGCACCCTAAAATGATGGGTATTATAGATTTAATTTTGGTAGATTTCAGTAGTGTTTACGGTTTTCTAAAAATCAAAATCCTTTCTCATTTTTTTATTCGAAAAATCTGGCTGAACTAAAAATTGGCTGAATGAAAATTTTCAATTAGAAAAAATACAATCACATATTCTCATATAAATGAACTTCCTATTAAACTACTATTATTTATATATATATTTTTTTTGGCAATATAAAATTTGAATTAACTATAGATTATCACGAAAGACGTTTTACGATATCCGTTATATTTTGCTATGCAATCTGCATAAAACAAGTATAAAACATATAAGATATATCCTGTAAATAATTTAATTGATTTATTTAAACATGTCTAGAATCCTAATATATGTAACCTTCACGGCCAACTTTATGCATGTTTCACGCGTTACGATTCTTAAGTGTTTGAAAATTTTAATTTGTGGCGGTAGACGATTTAACAAAAGGTCAAACAAATAATGTTGTATACAAGAATGCGTTTCTTAATATATAAGTTACATTTTGTTTATTCTAATATATGCGTTTAACGTTTTTTCATTCATCCAATCTAAACGCTTACCATAATAAAACTAGACCGTGCATCGCACGGGTACCACACTAGTTGAGTTATCAAAATAAAACTAAAATTTTATTCAATAGAGAAAATTCATACAACAGATGGTAGGTAATCCAAATGTTCATAAAAATACCTAGGCATTTGAAGGTAACATGATTTAAGAGAAGCTATGGTTAGAGGTGAGTTGTCAATAGCAGAGAGCCGTTACTTGAGGACAAAACATGTTCATTGTGATTGGCTTCAGGCGAAGGCTGTGAAAAACACACGAACTGTTTTCAGCACAAACAAATATTCAAAATCATATAAGCATAATGCATCAGGATTGAATCAATTATTGATGAGAAGAAGCACTAACTTTCACAATTCAGAAATATCAATAAAATGAATCATCTAAGAGTTGGAAAAATAAAACAAAACGCATGCGCAAGCATAAACTTGATTAAACAAATTTTTTTCTTACCCGTGACCGATGGAAAATAAACTGGCAATTCCAATATTTCTAAATCTCCGTCTACCAAAAGAGCATACATGTCAGACAAGAGCTAGAGACATGAGCCATATACTTTGCAAACCAACGGCAACAACAAGGCAGATGATCAAAAGAACAAGAAAGTTCTTGCCTCATATCAAGTAAGAACCATCTAAAAGGTTCCCCAAAATAAATTGACAGACGGGCATTAACTAATTAAGCTCCAGGTTTTTCGGGAATAGCTAATTTTGTGAGAGATAACTTGTTGCCGTCATTTGAACCGACGCATTAGTGTAAGGTTGACCAACCATGGATGGAAAACCTCTGCCATCTACAACCTAGAACATGACTCATTAGTGTAAGGTTAATCAAATTTGATGCATGGGATAACTAACAAAAATACATCCTGATTTATATGCCTTAGCTATAAGTTATAATCTAACCCCATTAAGTTACAATTTAATAAATAGCCCCCTGGCAATAGGATTTGACAGAAATCACACAAGGTTAATGTTCAAAAAGAAAATTCATCAGAATAATCGTTAAATTGCTATTTCGAATTCTAAAAAAAAAAATGTATGGATAATATATTTGCTACTTTAAGACATAATTGGTTATTCATGTAGTCAGAGTTGGGCAAAAAATATGGGAGAGGTTTTGTGATTAATCCTTCAATATTTCAATAATTCGTTGCCACAGTACAATGCTAACATCTGAGCCCAACTGCGGGTGAGATGAGGCCGATTTATTTGGAAAAATGAAATTTTTGAGAAGGATTTCCTACTGCAGGCCCGTGTCCGACGGAAAAAGAAGGTTGAGCACCACCACCCTAATTAACTTAAAGAATCAGTTACGTAAAAACTTATCACAATACACAATGAACAACCCCTCAAAACCATAACAGACAACAATTTTCAAGAACACACACAATTTAGATCAGAACTAACAAAATCATATTATTCAAACTCCTATCCTAATAAAGATCCAGAAGTAACAACATGGTAACCATATCACAATTAACTCAAGGTTGTATCAAAAGAATCATTTGTAGCTTAACTGAAAATGAAATGCAAGGGTTAAACAAAACATACGAATTCCAGCACTTCCGGCAGACGACGGTGTTTTTTATTGCTGTAAATTCCTCTCAAGCCCTGTAGCTCCACTGAACAGAACCAACCTGGGCCCTATATACCTGGGCTCCCCTCCACACCAATGGATGACACAAGCGTTAGTGTGTGCCCGCCGCACCTAGGCCCGGGCCATCACCGCTGGAACTTTTGAGCCTAAGAGTCGGTGTTCTTGAACGTTTCCTCTGGAACTAAAATAATTTCAGCATTTCAAAATAAGAAATTAATTAAATGTAAATTATAAGAATGAAAGTAAAACCAAAATAAAATGCATAAAAAACTCATGTGTCAAGAGATATCACCGTGGCCCTGAACCCTTCAAAAACAGCTTCAAATGAGAGTTTTATAGAAAGGTTCACTTGGCATCGAGAAATTAAAAAAATAAGACAGTCACATTAATCAACCTATGGATACTTCAAACACGACCATTCAAACATAATTAACTCAACCAACATACTCAAAATAATAACATGTGAAGGAGCCGTAGAGACATGAATGGAATTTCATGCCCAATGCTCGGAAGCCGCCAATCTAGTGTCATCCAGAAATTGGGTTAAGCCCTCATCAAAGCCGTCGTCAATGCAATTCAACCGAGCACCGTACAACACCAACCGCCGAAGATCTGTTAGTCGACCGCCGCCTCGTCATCTTCGTTCAGAAGTAGGTCAGTCTTCCTCTCATGTCGAGTCGGTCACAGCCGTACGGACCAACCATCTTCTGTCAGCCGCAACCGCATCCAACTTCGAGATCCAGATAGCCGCGCAGACACGACGGACGCTGAAGACCGTCCTGAAACATGAAGTCGAAATCGGAGGAAAGCGTAGGTGAAGGTGGATGGGAGTGTGTAGGATTTGGTGGCCGGGTTGTAGCTTTTGGCGGGGTTGGGCCATGGTGGCGGCGGACAGTGTGGCTAGGATTACATTCACGATTACATGCAAAATGCTACATGTACATAAAGGTGTACTCCTCTTGATTTTTTATTTTTGGTAGGTCCCACTCAATGTGAGTGTTATGTACACTTTTATGTACAGTATTATGTACATATAACATTTTCCCGATTATATTAAAGAGTGAAATGAGGTTCACATCAATGTTTTAAATACCGTACCGGTGGCCATACCGGTCTAGCCACCGGTACGCGGTATTACCGGTCGGATCGGTAATATCGGCGGTATTACCGGATTAGCAAATATAATGCTATATATAACTAAATATAAAAATATATAATGCCAAATGTAAAAAAAGTAAAAATATAAATGACCATAATCATTAAATTCAACTTCTCAATAAGATGAAAATAAAATATTTTAACTACCAATTTAAATTTTATTATTTTAAATTAAAAAAATTTATTTTTTTTATTTTTTTATTGGCCGGTATTTTAGACCGGTATTTTGCGGTTTTTACGGTATGGCCGGTATTCGGTATTATCAATGGCCGGTATCCGATATTACCGGTATTACCGGCCTGTACGGTACGATATTTAAAACATTGGTTCACACTACGCAGGAGATTGAGGGGATAGAGAGAAAAATGAGGTGGATTCAAAGTTTTCAGTCAAATGTTGCATGTGGTTGGGGAATGGCATGTGACAGGTGCATGTTACGAATCGTGTATCGAGTATCGAATTTTGTATTAAAACTGAATTAAAGAACTCGATTTTTTTTTTAATATAAACATCCCAGATTGGGATGGGGGGTTGAGGCTACACCCCCGACCTGTAAATATAATGGCCCAGCTAGGGCTAAAAAAGTCAAAGGTCTACATCCAAGTCGGAAATACATAGAACAACATCAAAAGAAGATAAATGAAAAATAAAGATAGAAAATAAATATACAAGGATCACAAAAGTATTCGCTGCGGATCTGAAGTGGCCTGGCATGGAGTCTAAAATAACAAATCTAGTCAGGGGCAGGTGGTGGCGGTCGACCGAATCTGAAGGATGGGTACTCTAACTGTTCCATCTGAATGAGCGTCCGAAGCCGGGGGGAATGTCCTCAGGAAGAAGGGTGCGTCTCTAGGATATAGATGCCCCCGTGCTAGCAAGGAAATCAGCGGGCCGATTCCCCTCCCGAAAAATGTGTGAGACCTGGTAATGGATCAAACGTAGGGTGTCTCTGATACGCATAAGAGGATGCTGGATCTGCCATGAGCCCTGGTGGCCAGATGTCAAAAGTGTGATGACAGCCGCAACATCCATCTCAATCCAGATATAAGAGGAGATCGAGGCGGCATTCTCGAGACCAATCTGGAGCGCCTGAATCTCTGCATCATAACTCGACGAGGCCCAGAGTGGCCCATGGAAGGCAGAGATGAGTGTCCCACCATGATCCCTAATCAGGCCCCCTCCTCCAGCAGCTCCGGTATGTCTGTCGAAAGCTCCATCAGTGTTTAGCTTAACCCAAGGGGCCTTGGGTTTCAGCCAAACAACGGTCCTGGGTCGTGGGTGCTGGACAGGTAAGGGAGGTGGTGGCCTCAAACGATGTGGCGGTGTACACCCTGTCCAGTCTCTCGTCGTGAGTCTACCCAGGGCGGTGAGGAGAGAGATGTGTCTGTCAACCTGCAAAATAATGTGAGCACAAGAAAATAAAATATCCCTATGCTTCGCATTATTCCTTTCTGTCTAGGTGGCCCAAAGGATCAGACAAGGAATAAGGAAGCCCACGTGTCTACTGTGTGTGCGGAGTGAGAAAAAACTCAGAAGCTCAAAAAAACTATCTGTAGTGGGTAGGGGTATATTAGTATATCTGTCATAGTGCTCCCACACTCTCTTCACAATCTCACTCTCAAGGAAAAGATGGGTGAAAGTCTCGATCTCAAAGGTACCGGTCTCAGCACAACAATGGCAGTGGGAGGGGAAGGAGAATCCTCTCGCCTGCATCACAGTGTCAATGGGAATGTGCCGTAATAAGAGGCGCCACAATAAGACGGAAATGGTCGGGGTGAGAAGGTCGGTCCATATGGCCCCGAAGAGGCTGTTTGGCCGGTTGCCCAGCCTCACATCTCCCCAGGCTGATGACGTAGAGAATGCACCCGAAGATGTAAGTCTCCACCTCATGCCATCCAAACCTCCCTCCAGAATGGGAATCTGTCGGATCTGGTCAATCTCTAGACTACTAAAACCCCCACCACCGCCAAGAATATTCTCCATCTTATCTCTATCCCAAAACCCTCCCGTCCAAAATCCTTTCCCTGCATGAAAGGCAGGTGAGTGACTGGCCTAGTACTCGAGAGAGGGGCCTCGCCGAACGACCACTCATCCCAGAAGCTAACCTCCCCAAAACCTAAGGTCAAAAAAATGTGCTTCTGAGCACGCCTGCCAACAGTGGTGAGACGTCTCCACTGTCGACTATCCTGAGCGGTGGCTGTCACCCTGCATCGGTGGACAACTCCACTAGGACAATATTTCCTCAGGAGGTATTGGACCCAAAGGGACTTGCCCGCCCTAAGCACCACCACATCCTATAGGAAAACGCAGTAACCATATCAGAGAAATGCCGAATCCCGAGCCCACCCTCAGAGTGGGGACGACAGATGGAATCCCACTTCACCCAGTGGGTCTGCCGCCGACCTTGCGAGCCCTCGCCATAGCTCCAAAAATAGCGGGCTAAGATCTGATCTAACTCATGAATAGTATACTGATGGGGGTCAAGCACCGCGAGAAGGTGAAGAGGAAGGGCACAAAGAGTGCTCTTGATCAGAGCAAGGCGGCCTCCGAAGGATAGGTGTCTATGTGACCAGCCAAGAATCTGGTCATGGAAAAGATGGCCTTTGTACAAGGGGGCCCCAAGGTAAGGGATGGGTAAGTCCCCACGAGCAAATCTAGTACGCTCGTGAATCTGGTGAGCCCAATGGTCTGCAACGTGGTGGTCCATGATAAAGGAGTTCTTACTAACATTGATTAGCTGGCCAGATGTCTCACTGTAGTGGTCCAAAAGACTCATGAGCGCAACTAGCCCATTATCATTCGCACGAGTTAAAATGATATTGTCATCTGCGTAAGAAAGGTGAGAGATAGAAGGCCCACAGCCACGCGTGTTGTAGGTCATCCTTAGAAAATTGCGAATGAAGCCGTCAAGGCAGCGAGAGAGATAGTCAGCCACCAGAACAAAAAGGGAGGGGGATAAAAGGTTCCCTTGTCGAAGGCCGCGGGTAGAAGGGAAAAAGGTCGTGGGGGTACCATTAATCAAAACGGAGAATGTGCAGTGTTCCATACACGCCTCCACAAAGCTAATCCAACGGTTAAGGAATCCCATCCGAGACAGTTCCTCTCTGAGAAACGACCACTCAACCCTATCATATGCTTTGGCCATGTCTAGCTTCGCATGAGAGATGTCGTGTATCATCTCCTGAGCCAGTAGAATATTATCACTAATGACTCGATCCTTGATGAATCCACTCTGGTTCAGAGAGGCAAGGTGGGGGAGGAGAGGGGCGAGGCGGCTGTTGAGGATTCTAGAAATGATCTTGTTAGTCACGTTGCATAAGCTGATAGGTCTATAGTCAGACCATGAACTAGGTCCCGATCTCTTCGGGATCAAAATGATGGAGGTTGCCGTGAAGGACTCTGCCATCTGGTGGCCCGAGAAAAAATCCCTCACAGCTTCTACAACGTCTGTACCCACAATCTACCAGCAAGACTGAAAGAAGAGGGACGAGAAACCATCCGGTCCGGAGACGCTGTTGGGATCTATCCCAAACACATCCTCCCTGACTTCCTCCTTACTCGAGAGGTCACAGAGGTCAACAAGGTCGACCGACTGCGGGATGGTCGGGAAGAGGGCCGGGTCGGGGTGCGTAAGCAAATCCCGCTCAGAGAAAAAGAGAGAGTGAAAGTAAGCCCTAGCCGACTCCCATATCTCGGACTCCTGGGTCACGGATGACCCGTTATACTCGACATTATGGATATACGACTTGACTCGCTTCTGCCTCACGAATCCCTGGAAGAACTTGGTATTACGCTCCCCTGCAGCCACCCAGCGCACAGAAGCCTTCTACTTCGAGAAATCTTCCTCCATGAGGAGGCGCGACTGGTACTCAGCATGGCAGCGGCGCATCTCGGACATATTCTCTGGCGTAGAATCCAAATCATAGGTCCGTTTCACCTCCGCATATGCAGTCTGAGCTGCAGTAAGGCGCTGAGAAATGTCTCCAAAAATCATCCAGTTCCACTGCTTCAAAACGCAGCGGAGTCTCTTGAGCGTCTCCTCCAGGTTGCGCATCCCATAGAGGTGCGTAGCCTGCTGCCAGGAGGCTCTAACAATATCGTAGTAAGAATGGTGGCGGACCCACATGTTCTGGAAATGAAAGGACGCTCGTCGAGGGGAGCTATAGAACCGACAACGAATCAGAAGGGGGGCATGGTCGGATCCAATTCGAGGAAGGTGCGTTACAACCATAGTCGCAAACACCCTCGTCCACACCTCTAAGTAGAGAGCGCGGTCGAGCTTCTCCTTGACTCCGGCCCTCTCCCACGTAAAGGGAGCCCCTTCATACCATCGTCGATGAGCTCACAATCCGATACAGCATGAGAAAAATCTAAGATCTCCGCAGAGCGGTTCGATACACCACAAATGCGTTCATCGGGATGCAAGAAAATGTTGAAATCACCGCTAATCATCCACGGTAATCCCTCCATACTCTCAGCAATCTCACGCATGGTGTCCCAGAGGTCATAGCGCCCAACCCTCGCACAGCTGGCGTACACCAAGGTGTGGAAGATCGGTTTCGGAAGATGGGCGGCGGCGAGCTTCACGTGCAAGACTTGATCAGTATCTCAAAGGATCTGACAAGTAAAGTCACGCGAATGGAAAAACCAAATCTTGTTAGAGGTGTTTCCCATCCCAGCATGAAAACCAAGGCGTCGCAAATATATGTCAAAAGAAGTGTCATGAGTCATAGGTTCTAAGAAAGCCGCAAAGTGACAAGGTTATGCTCACGAATGAGAGATCTAACATGAGCAAGGTGGTCCTATTAGCCAGACCACAGGCATTCCATGTAAGTGATGTGACTGACATGTCAAACGTCAGTGGGATCGCCTAACTGGATTTGTCCGTGGTTAGGATGTGTCTGAATGTCTGGTAGGGTCAGAACTCGGCTAGCAGAGAGCTGCGCAATCATCGATATGGTCTGTGGTCTCTAATGCTCTAGGATCTCCTGGAAGAGGATGAGCTGAAGGTGCTCCAAGCCCTCGGAGCTCTGCACCTGGCCCCGTGGGGAAGACGGACCAGACCTGCTAGCGGGGGATGAGGGGGAGGTAGAGGGGA
>CACSLK010005483.1:0-11114 GCA_902706635.1 Striga hermonthica
TAGCTATAAGATATGGTTGCGCATAGAGATGGTGATCATGGAACATATCATGAAAGCTGTGATCTTAAATACAGTTCCAAGTCGTTGAATTTTTCGAGATGGGATATCGAGTAAATCCGGAAAAGACTTGCACATAGTATGTATGCTTATCGGATAAGAATGTTGCATTCTATCAACATTAGCGTGGGACGCAAATACATATATGTGGGTGCTTGTTAGAGAACAAGTTCACTGAACATAACCGTATGAAATTTCTTAATGAAAGTTTATCATGTCAAATAAGAATTTTCATGTTACAATAGTACATTATTAATCCTTAGACTTGAGGCACGATAGTAACTTTGTGCATATTATATTTTACTTTGATTTATCCTTTTGATTGCTAGCACAATCGTATAAAGGGATATTTTGGGTATTATATTAATATGTATGGAAGTTTGTCAGTGGCCAACAAAGGATTCGACACTTATGAAGATAAGTGAATTTCCTATGGGTTTCATAGTTAGTAATTTAAAGTCCTTGGCCAAGGCGGGATGAATAGAGATTCATAAACGAATTACTAAACTTGAAATGGAATAATAGTTATTAAATCAATCTGGGTTTCGACAAAATCATACCCAAATATTTAATCGGGAAATTAGATGTCGAAAGGATTTTACATGTATGGACTTGTAACTGAAATAGGTTTACTCGCTGTTCACTTAATACTAGATTCGTGCTACTTGCTAGATGTTCCCATGATATGTGGGTTCTTAAATTAAAGAGTTAATTCATGAATAAGAGTTAATAAGATTAACTCAAATTAAAAAGAGTTGTAAACCCACTACTAGTATTAATTGTGAACCTAAAAGGTCACACCAATTTTTGAATGAAGGAAAAATTCAAATAGTAATTCTAAATAGTTAGAATTAATTGACAAAACTAATTTGATTAGATGTCAATTAAAGGAATATATTAATTTAATCAGTTAGATTGATTAATTGAATTTTGGATATTAATTTCGTAATTAATGGAATTACTAATTAATCGTTGGAAGTTAAAATTGGATTTTAAATTTTAAATCCAAATAATAATATGATTATTAAATAAGGAAATTGGAAGAACTGATTAAAATAATAAAGTCTTGAAAAATATGTTCAAGAATTATTATGTTATTATTTTATCTTTAATATGATTAAAGATTAATATAATTAAGAGACAAAATAATGGTGGTTGATGGTAGTTAAGAACCACTCCACACTATTAATTAAAAGTCAATATTTGGTATAAATTTTTAAATAAAATCTGATTTTATTTGAAATAAATAAATATCAAATATTGAACATTTTATGCTAAAATGTTTAGTATAAATAGGTGCAAAATGTTTGCACATTAATTGCTAAGTTTTGAACTAAGTTCTTCCAAGAGAAAATTCATTCAAAGAGTTGAGTGATAATATAAGAAAAAGTTCTTGAAAATTTCCTTATAAATATATATATTCTATACTATTGAAAAACCAAGTAGTTTCTACTAGCGAAGGAACTATTATTGGAATCGGACTTCAAAAGGTAGATACTCTTAGAGGGAAGACATTTGGTTCCTAAAGCGGACAACATCAAGAAGTGAGCGTTACCAAACCGGGAATTGATTACCTCATCCATCTTTGTTTTTGAAGGAGTTCAAGATAAAAGGTAATTTTCGAATTACTTACTACAAATCATAATTTGAATTATTACATGTTTTTAAATGATGACGATCGGATTAATTCGCTATATGTACATATGGGTTAAGTATTTATATGATAAATACTTGTTTTCGAAACAATTTTTCCGCTGCGTATAACCCGTATGGTACAGGCGAACCCAACAGTTGGGTTACACTGATTCTGACTTCCAGGCAGACCAGGACGAAAGCAAGTCAACCTCAGGGTTTGTGTTTACTTTAGGAGGCGGAGCCATAGTATGGAGGAGTGTTAAGCAAAAATGCGTGGCGGACTAAACCATGGAGGCTGAGTATGTAGCAGCCTCAGAGGCAGCGAAAGAAGTTGTCTGACTCAGGAATTTTCTCCTCGACCTTGATATGGTACCGAGTTTGCCAGCTGCGATTACAGTTTTCTGTGATTGCAGCGGAGCAATAGCAAATTCAAAGGAACCACGGACTCATAAAGCGAGTAAACACATTGAGCGCAAGTACCACATGATACGATAAATCGTTGGATGAGGAGAAGTCGTTGTTGCCAAGATACAATCAGAGGACAACCTAGCAGATCCTTTTACGAAGAGCCTACCAGCGAAAGTCTTTACAAGACACGTAGAAGGAATGAGAGTCAGATGTTAGGGCAACATAGTAGACTAGTCTTTGAGAATTAGATTGAAAGAACTTGTGGTTAGTTTGTTATTAGCCATGAGCTTATAAAGCATAAGTGGGAGATTGTTAGAGGTATGCTGTAAAAGCTCTATTTTGCAGATTCTATCAATTCCATTTTGATATGGCCAACATGTTTCGGTCAAAGTAATATGTTTGCAGTTTATTTATATATGCAAATCATACTTCATGTCTTATATTGAGGTAGTGTGGTTCGAAGTGTTTCGAACAGAAAGATCACCTATCGGTTCCTTATAAGACTGAATCATTCATTCACAGTCTAGACTGGCAGTGAGACCCCACTTGGAAAAATACTGTAGTGTATTCTTGATTCAGTTGGTCTTTGACTGGAGAATTACACTAGCACTTATGTAAGTGTTGAACAGGACCGCAGAAGGCAATGGTTATGAGACTCACTGACCGTAGTTGTAACATCGTCCTTCAGTGATTGATGCATTCTCTTAAGCTGTAAGATAATATAAAATAGGAATATATTTTTATTTCTTATTTATTTGATTTACCAAGTGATTCCTATTCTGTTAGGATGACATACGAGGTATTTTGGTAAGTAAGAATAACTATATGATGTGCTATTATAAATTATTTACGGTCACTATGTTCCAGTGCATTGGATTGATGATGTCCCCGAAATGAGCTCAGGAATATACCTTATGTTAAACCCTGCAGGTAGACGATTGTCTGACATAATGGTTAAGGATCTGAGTGGTACTAGTTTTGGAAATGAATAAGAAGTTGATTAATTATTTTGTCAGTAATTTAATTAATCAATGGACGTTATATCTTAAACATAGGAAGGTAAATCTATCAATCTGATTAAGATTATTTAATCATGGAGGCTCAATTTTATTGGTAAAAATATGGCTAAAAGGGGAGAGCAATAATATTACTCTAGTGGTGATGGGACAAAGATCCCGGCTCCCTCGACTCGGACGGCCACCGTATCTCCAAGAACCCAAAGTCCGGGACCCCGAGAAGGGTGCCGGCTTTGGGCCTCCGATGCTTAAGTGAGTACTGGATTCATATGAGAGTGCATAGAGAGTATGTAGAGAGAGAAAGAGAGGGTGTAGAGAGAGAATGCTTGGAGAGAATGAGTACCTTAGCCCCCCTTTTTATAGGGGGAGTGTACCTTATAGCAAATTGGGCTTGACCTAAGTTGGGCTTGCCCCATATTATCAAATCAAGTGTCTTAGCCTATGTATAGGCATATTCTTCAGTTATCTCTAAAAACCGGTCAGGTATGACATTCTATATCAAATGCTACCGGTTGAGCCGGCAGAACTAGCCGTGGCTATATCACCTAATCCCCCCCACTCTGGTTGAGTGAGCATAACTCGATCCAAGAGTGAAAAATAGAGCAACTCACCACTGGAGTCAAACACTGCAAACCAAATTGTCGTAGAGGTCGAGAGTTAGGTGACCCGCCATTGGGGTCAAGCATCAGAAACCGGGTGATCATTGAGATTGAAATCCAGGTGACCCACCTCTGAGGTCGAAACTCAAAAGATCTGCATCCAAGATCGAGAACTGACCTTGGGTCGAATGCCCGAAAGATTTGTCTCTGAGATTGAGCACTAAAAACTGAAAGACCAGTGCTAGAGATTGGGTACTGAATAACTCGACGCTACCTCCAGGTCGAGAACCGAAATTGAGGTAAAAAATCATAATCCAAAACTATCTGAACTCAAACTCGAAAGACCTATCTTTGAGGTCGAAAACTGAAAAACATGCATCTGAGATCGAAATATGAAAGACCTACCTTTGAGGTCAAAAATAGAAAGACCCGGCTCTGAGGTCGAGTGCCGAAATCGAGGTCAAATACCACAGGACCAATCCTCGAAGTCTTGAATTTGAAAATTTGAACTTACACATTCTACATTGTCAATTAATAACAAACCTTTCCCGTTACATCATCCAATCGCCCCTAGTTCAAAATTTGAAATTCAAGCCTGTTGTGTATCTTCTCGAAGATTGAAAGTACTAACTCTCTCACGTCGAAAAAACGCTTTTGACAAAACGAAATCAAATAGAACCTTCAACTTGCTCGAGCAATAATAAATACACTCAACCTGCCATCGAGGTCAAAAAACAAATTCGATAATACATCACCAAGTGAAAAGCAATCAACCTGCTCGAGCAATAAGGAGTATCTTCGACCTGCCATTAGGCAATAATGTATATACTCGACCTTCCACCGAGGTCGAACTACAATTTTGACAGAATCAAGCTCAAATTCAAATCATCAGTCTAGTCAAGCAATAATGAATATACTTGACCTTCCACCGAGGTCGAAATACAATTTCGACAGAATCAATCTCAAATTCAAATGATCAACCTACTCAAGCAATAATTAAATACTTTGACCATCCAGCCCGGAGGCCTTAATCGTGGTGGACAAAATCAAGCGATAATGAATATACTCAGCTTGCTTCTGAGGTTGAAAAACAATTATTTTAGAAGCTTCATAGCTGATAAACACAAGGTTTATCAACTCGTCTTCTCCCCAACCCTTCTTCCGAGCTGGTCGAAGTCGAGCAACAATTTTAACAGCTTCATAGCTGATAAACAAAAAGTTTTTCAGCTTATCTTCTCCCCAACCCTTCTTGTGAGCTGGTTGAAGTCGAGCAATGATTTTAACAACTTTATAGCTAATAAATGAAAAGTTTTTCAACTCATCTTCTCCCCAACCCTTCTTGCGAGCTAGTCGAAGTCGAGCAACGATTTTAACAGCTTTATAGCTGATAAACAAAAAGTTTTTCAACTCGTCTTCTCCCCAACCCTTCTTGCGAGCTGGTCGAAGTCCAGCAACAATTTTAACAGCTTCATAGCTGATAAACCAAAAGTTTTTCACCTCGTCTTCTCCCCAACCCTTTTTGCGAGCTGGTCGAAGTCGAGCAACGATTTTAACATCTTTGTAGCTAATAAACGAAAAGTTTTTCAACTCTTCTTCTCCCCAACCCTTCTTGCAAGCTGGTCGAAGTCAAGCACTGGCATTCGTTCTATCCATATGACTAGTATTGTAACTATAGTTTGACTTGTTCGTAGTTAGTATTTGAGCCAAATTTTGTAGTTGTGGGCTTTATAGTATTTTCGAGATTCTACCTCGAGAAACATAAGTTAGTAATTGTTTAGAATATCTTCATAGTCGAAGACTTCATAGCATCGTTGAGATTTCACTTGAGAATTATAAGTTCATTGCTAAGATCGACTTCATAGACGAAGGCTTCATAATCTTGTTGAGATTCCACTCGAGACATACAACTTCGTAGTTGCTTAGGTCGACTTCATAGTCAAGGGCTTCGTAGTCTTGTCGCGATTTCACTCGAGACATACAACTTCGTATGTTTTAGGACGACTTCATAGTCGAGGGCTTCGTAGCCTTGTCGAGATTCCACTCAAGACATACAACTTCGTAGCTATTTAGGTTGACTTCCTAGTCGAGGGCTTCGTAGCCATATCGAGATTCCATTCTAGTTACAAATTCGTAGTTGTTTAAATCGACTTCATAGTCGTAGGCTTCGTAGCCTTCTCGAGATTCCACTCGAGGTACAACTTTGTAGTTTTTTTAATCGAATTCGTAGTCGTAGGCTTCGTAGCCTTATCGAGAATCCACTCGAGTCATAACTTCGTAGTTGTTTAAGTCGACTTCGTAGTCGTAGGCTTTGTAGCCTATTCAAGATTTCACTCGAGTTACAACTTTGTAGTTGTTTAAGTTGACTTCGTAGTCGTAGGCTTCGTAGCCTTATCGAGTATCCACTCGAGTCACAACTTCGTAGTTGTTTAAGTTGACTTCGTAGTCAAGGGCTTCGTAGCCTTGTCGAGATTCCACTCAAGACATACAACTTCATAGTTGTTTAAACCGACTTTCCACCGTGGTCGAGGAGAAGCACGTCGAGCACCACAAGATGTGATAACAATCGATCATTCTCATTAGCATCGCCAAAAATACAGTTACACGAGCAAGATAATCGCAAAAAATATTCAGCATATCACAAAATCACCAAACGCATTTTCAACCTCCCTTTCTTGTATACATGATGACTTTTGCTCGATTATTTCCTGCTATCTATTCCTTATTTCAACAAAGTAGTCCATGTAATATCTAAATATCAATTCATCTGTTCATGTGTTTTCCTCAGCAAATATCCAACAAAGTTCATGAGTCGCAGTTCATTCATATCATCTGATTTGCAATTCCGATAGCGATAATAGCAATAGATGCATCAAAAAATCAAATCGATTAACGCGTTACTATATCACACCACAATCCGCAGTCAAGCTCTTTATCTCGATAATAAATGACATAAATATCCACTCAAATGTACTATAGACCAGCATTTCACAAAACCAAGACTCAATAAATAATTCGACAAAGCATTCTCCGCAGATATCTATAATCATCAAACAAATGTAAAAAGTAAAATTCAAATGAGTTCATCCTAATACCAAATTCAAATGTTGTGGAGACTCGAGACTGGCCAGCCCGAAGGCCTTCCTCATGCCAGAATTTTGTTCAAGGTTTTGCATATGTCTCTTTTTCTGCATTTTGTTAATTATCCACACAGTGACTCAAAACATATTCATGTAAGCCATGATTCCAACAACGTTTCTCCACAATATTTCCAAATGGTGCACATTTCTCTAAGAAAGAGTGCTAAGAAATTTAATGCGTTGATAAATCATGTCGACCAAAACAGATGTCGAGAGTTGAGATTAATTGTGTACCTTAAAGTCAAGAATACCACGGGGAATTATCCAACCTAACCAAAAAGAAACTTGATCTCTGTCTACGAGATTGCCACTGGTGACCAACACCATCAAAACTTGTCCTCTCTTCTCATCTCGCATGGGTAGATTCATGCTCGCTCATGTTGTCCTCGACACTCGAACATTTGTCTCAATAATTTGTCAATATTTGCATCATCCCGTGGGTTCCTTGGCAAAATTTTCAAAGAGATGTCGTTATCAACATTATATTCACGTCATCCATCTTATCATTTTTCACACGAGAAAAATAAGAGGGCAAATACGAACATTATCTTCTCGATTAAGGCATGTTCTAGCAACGACACGCTCAGAAAATTATGGGCAATTTAATTCAGACAAAATTCCACATGTGCTCATGAAAATACAAATGACAGACTCTGAATATATCAAAATAACCAATCATATATAAATTTAATTCATGTCCTCAAGCTCACCGGTGCGAGAGTGATAAACATCAACCTTCTCCATTACCCAACGCATGTCAAGCACGATCGCAAAATATTCTCAGTTCGAAGTTATGACCCGCATTTATTCTCAAATAAACAAATTTTCCATGAATAAATCAATTGAATCCACGAATAGATCAATACTTGCTCGAATGAATCAGGTAATATTTCCATGCAAATATTTGCTCGAATAGGTCGAGTAACATCTCTGTAATATATCAAGTATTATCTCACCAAGCCAGTTGAAAATTTTCAAGAATAAATCCAATCGTATCTCGCGAGCAAATCGAATAATCTCATGCATAAATCAGATAATATCCACGAACAAATCAAATACTATCTCACCACACGAATCAACTAATTCCACGAGCGAGACAGATAATCCCCATGAACAATTCAAACAGCTCCCAAGGGTAATTCAAGTAATTCTTACGAATTAATCATATATCATGCTTGGTAATAAATCCAACGGTTCACAAATGGATCAAATAGTGCCCTCCCGAATATATAGCAAATTATTCTCATGAGTAAATCAAGTAATTGTGCGAATAAATCAAATAATTCCTCCCTGAGAGAACCGAATGAATCAAGTAATTTCATAAATAAATTCAGTAATTGTCCGCGAGCAAATCAGATGACTCCCATGAATAATCCAGATAACTCTCAAGAATAACTTAAGTAGCTCGTACGAATAAATCACATAGCACACTTGCGAATAAATCGAATATCGTCTCCACGAGTATAGCATGTATCTCTATGAGTAAAACAATTAATCTCCATGAATAAATCAAATATCTCACAAGAATAATTCAATCAAGTTTTGTGTATAAATCACATAATATGCTTGCAAATCAATCAAACAATCGTGCGAGTGAATCCAATGATCACGAATAAATCAAATGATGTGTTAGCGAATATACCGAATTATTCCCGTAAGTAGGTCAAATATCTCCTCATGAATAAAGCAAGTAATATTCATGAATAAATCAAATATTCTCTAATTCTTAGTCATTTAAAAATCCTTTGCGTTCGTAATGTAAATTAGTCACGTACCGCCCGCCACGAAAATGCTATTTTAAATTATCTCACCGTCCATGTTGTATTATTCTGGACTTTCCATGGCCTCACCATTCGCGTTGAATTATCCTGAATTAGCTTTGGGTTCAAACCGGGGCTGTCAAACTAGGTTGGGTCAGTTTAAACCACTTCTGGAATATTTAGGCCGGTCTGTTAACTTGCTGGTCATTTTCCACCTCACTGGGACGCGCTGGGATGCCTCTGGGCTGGAAGGTGTTTGCTGGGCTGAGGAGATAAAGCTTCTGGGCCGCGGAAATGGGCCAGGAGGCCCCCTAATCAATTGGGCTGCACGCGGCCTTCAATTGGGCCGATCAGGGGCCTCGCGGGCCGAGGGTGTGAGAAGGGCGGGCTGAAACGCGCTGCTAAAAGACGCGGGCTGGGCAGGCTTCGTGCGGGTTGGCGTCGGGCTCGCGCGGGCTGAATGTTGTGCGGGTCGCGGGCTACTCGCGGGCTAGGCGCGGGCTGGGCGCGGCCCGCGCGCTGAAGATGATGGGAGTTGGGCCTCCTGTTTGGTTTTCAACTAGGCCGACAATGCGTTGGTCCGCCTGCAATGCGGATCGCAGACGTTAGGCTGCTACTGGGTGCACCTGCAGAGATTAACTGGGCCGATAGGAGCAGAAGCTCTGGACTTCATCGACAATTGGGTTGCGGCCTTCGAACAGGCTCTCTCCAGGCAGAGTTGGAGCGCGGCGGCGACGACTCGCTGTGAAGATTCCGCCGGAAGGAGTCGCCAGCTCCGGCGAACATTTTTGGTAATGCGTGCGCCTCGACATGGCGATTCCAATGATGCCCTCTCCTTGGCAAGATTCACCGAAAATCGCCGGAAAAATAAGGAAGATGACCGGATTTTGACCAAATCTTCTCTAGATCTACAAACTTTGACCGCTAAATTAATGATCCTCCGATAAGAATTTTTGTGTGAAATTGCAAGGGTAGTACGAGCTTGACGAGAGCTTCACGATGGTACCAACGATTTTTCGATCGGAGAACTTTGACCGGCGGCGGCCAGCGGCGGCCGGCGGTGGCACCCGAAGGAGGTCGAGCTCTGGAGATTCGTCTCACCGAGAGGATTTCATTGGTACCCTCGGATTTTAAGTAGCCTTCCCGGATTGTCGAGAAAATTGGTTTGAAGGTTGATAGTTGACCAAAATGCTCTTAGATCCAGAATGTTTGACTGCAAAATTAAAGGCCTTCCCGGTTGAATTTTCGAACAAAATTTTAAGGGGAGATTCTCCTCGAGAAGATCTACCCAATGGTGTAAGAGTCTTTCTGATCCAACCACTTTGGCTGAAGGCCGGCGGCGGCGGCGGCCAGCGATGGTGCCGGTGGCGGCGGCCGCTCGGGTCGAAGGAGCTTAGTTCGAATTTTCAGACGGGACACCGTTTGGCTTCTCTAACGGGTCCCCACAGACGACGCCAAAATGATGGGACAAAGATCCCGGCTACCTCGACTCGGACGGCCACCGTATCTGCAAGAACCAAAAGTCCGGGACCCCGGTAGGGGTGCCCGGCTTTGGGCCTCCGATGTTTAAGTCATTACTGGATTCATATGAGAGTGCATAGAGAGTATGTAGAAAGAGAAAGAGAGGGTGTAGAGAGAGAATGCTTGGAGAGAATGAGTACCTTAGCCCCCCTTTTTTATAGGGGGAGTGTACCTTATATCAAATTGGGCATGGCCTAAGTTGGGCTTGGCCTAAGTTGGGCTTGGCCCATATTATCATATCAAGTGTCTTTGCCTATGTATGGGCGTATTCTTCAGTACATATCTCTAAAAACCGGTCAGGTATGACATTCTATTTCAAATGCCACCGGTCGAGCCGGCAGAACTAGTCGTGGCTATATCACGTGGAATGTTTTATTATTTAATTCCATTTAATAGGAATTAATTTTATTCCATATTATTTAATTAATTAGGAGAATAAAATTCCGAATAGAATCTTCTCTAGCATTAGGAGACTTTGGAGTCTTCTAGAAGATGAAGATTAGAAGGAAATAAATTTCCTAAATTATATTATTAACTGGAGTAAAATTAGGTTTCTTAAATTAGGAATTAATTCTATTCCATGATTATTAATTTAATTAGGAAAGGTATTCATACAAGGATCTACTCTATTGTTAGAAGACTTAGGAGTCTTCTAGAAGAGTTAGATTAGTAGGAGATTTCCTTCCTACATTAAAGTTAGTAGTTGGATTAGAATTAGGATTCCTAGGCCTAATGGGAAAAGCCCATATTTAGCACCTCTATAAGGTCCCTAATGGAGCCTATAAATACACCATGTCCCAATCTCTCCTACAAGTACTATTGGCCGAATTTTCTCCTCTACATACGCGCGAGAAATTACTTCGTTCGAGAGTTAGGGAGATTCGATTAAACGCTCCACTAAGTTTAATCGAAATAGGTGTTTAGGTAATCCGTTAGAAGGCTTTTGGGTACAATTTATTCGAGCCTTTATATTTATATAAT
>CACSLK010005483.1:28359-47955 GCA_902706635.1 Striga hermonthica
CAAAGCTCCTCACTTCGCGTGGTAATAACAATACAATCGAGTACAACGACTCTTAAAGGTAAAACATCCAAAGTTGCCTCACTTCTTTAGTCCTCCAAAGAAGACCTAGGTAAACGCAATACACGTGAAAATTTCCCAGAATCGATACATATTTACACGCTAGAGACTTGGCAGTTGTGACATGAATGGATGGCCTGGCATGCGGCAACGCGACACACTACATGCGGCACACTACACACGGCACTTCCTACCACTCGAGATGCATCACCGAGCGTAGCACGCCTGTGCGTAGCACCAACACGCGGTACACCTGCACCGCCCGCATCCAGTAGCTACAGTTCATTTCTCATCAGCTGTTACATCTCCCCGTTTCGATACGTACACGAAGATCGAAAATTTCCTAGTGTTTTGCGACCTTAACCCCATCTACAAAATTCAAATACTCCAATTTCTGTATCAGGGTACTTATACTTTATCACAAGTCAATCGCTGATTACTCACGATGTTTCTCACAACTCCTTGGCTACCCTCCTTAAAAGGCTTCTCCTTATCCATAACATTTATAGAATTTCGTTGAAACTCTTCCGATCAGGTAGGCAGAGACTTCCACGTACGACCCTACGACATGACACACAATTGATTCACAAATGGGGGATTGATTTACGCCTATCTCTAGGCCCAGGTATTCTCCAGAGTTGCAACATAATTCGCCCTCTTGCAGCCTTCACATCGACTTAAGGATATCATGAAACAGAAGTCCTAATTTTTACGAGAACACAACATGATCAACAGAAAATCAAGACTTTAAACCCGCCAGAAATCTCATACCACGCGAGGAAAGAAAAGACAAGAGAAATTTCCAAATAACGAAAATCGAATAACCAATAGCAGTCTCAAAGCGAAATTCAAAATAGCCAATAAGAGTCTCAAACAAAATTCGAACTTGTCTAGCAAGGAAAGGGAAATAAACAAGGTCTGCCAAAAATTACGAGAAATGCAATTCTAACAAAAGAAGGGACAAATAATCATCACAAGTTCGACATTCGATCCACTACTCATCCTTGGTTCTGCTCGGCTTCATGTTGGGCCATCGTGTATACCCGTGCTCGACCTCCTTCTCCATACCTTGGTTGGGCCTGTTGTTGCTGCTGCTGGTGCTGAATCCGTTGTTGAGGCGGCGGCAGGGGAAGCTGTTGATGTTGGGGCTGCCGCAGCTGGAGGGGCTGCTGGTAAGGCTGTTGCCTCGAGGGCTCGGTGCAGTTTCTGTAGAAGTGACCGGGCTTCATGCAGTTGAAGCAGACTCGCTGGGCGAAACGGCACTCTCCTGGATGATAACGACCACAGTTACGGCACTTCGGAAGCTGGTCCTGAGCGACGGGGCGCTCACCACGACGGTCATTCCCGCCACGTTTCCCCTCCCGGTTGTCCCGGTGGGAATCGACCTTTCTCTTACCCGAACTAGAGCTAGGCGACGCGGAGGAGATGGGCTGAACCAGCTGAGCAGAAGGGACGGAAGTATCGAGAGTCTGATAACTCTCAAGCTGGGTGGCTCGAATAACAGTCTCATCAAAGGAAAGATTTCCCTGGCTGGCAACATGCATACGGAGAGTTCGGTTCAGTCCATCCCGGAACTTGTGAGCCTTCTTCAGGTCAGTGTCCACCATATGTGGAGCAAAGGCGCTCATGCGGGTGAACTCCCGCTCTTACTCCTCAACGGTACCAGTCCCCTGGGTAAGATCCCAGAAAGCACGCTCCATCCTCATGCGATAACCCTGAGGATAATACTTCTCCATGATCAGCTCTTTCATGCGATCCCAAGTCAGGACATTAAGCTCCGCCTGCCTCAATCTCCAATAGCCGGACCACCATAAGGCAGCACTTCCCTTAAGCATATAGCGGCCACAAATAACCTTCTGCTCGTCAGAGCACTGCAGAAGGTCAAAGTTCTGCTCTAACTGACGGATCCACTCCGCCACAGCCACGGGCCCTTCAGTCCCATGAAATTCTGGCGGAGTTAGACTCCAGAATTGGAGCACGATTTTGAGATGAGCCCCTGCTGGATTGGGAGCCTGCTGGTGAGGGGGAGACAGGGATGGAGATAGAGACCGAGAGGGGTGTGGGTTGCGAGCATTACGACGAGCCATAGTTCTATACTGAAAAACTGAAAAGTTTAGCACAATAACAAAAGAAGTCTAGAGTTCAACACTAGAGTTCGCATTTAAAGGTGGATTAGTCCTAACCACAATTTCATTCCAATAATCAATAATCAACCAATATACAATAACCTTAAAGTCATTCAGGTACTCATACCTGAGCTGGCGCGGCACGACGAGAGCGAGTGGTCTTAACATGAATTCGAACACATAATCACATAATCAACTTTTTATACTTAAACCAGTCTATAGAAACGCAGACTGGCTCTGATACCAAACTGTAACGCCCCATTTTTATTGCCAATATTCAGGATAAATTTTTCGAAATTTATTTTCAAATACAATATTTGAGGCGCTACTTATTCTCAAATCAATATTCAATACTTATCAATCATCAATACTCATTCATCAATAATCAATAATCCCAATAATCAATAATCCAATCTAAGCATTCCAATAATCAATATTCTAGGGAATACACTCCCTATCAATATTCTAATAATCAATGATAGAGAAATCAATAATAGCAATATACAGTTCAAGGCGGAAGCAATTACAGTAATATAACGACCACCACTCGCCTCCCTCCGTCGTGCCCGCAATACTATCCTGCATCCATGAAGAGCATGTGGGGATGAGCACAAGAGGAAAAGTAGTGCTCACCACTATGCAGTAAATGCTAATCTCAATAATCATCAATGTCCAATAATCAAAAGGTATGGTCTCAGCATGTATACGAAACAATAAACTATCCCATTCTCCCATCAATAATACAATAATCAGACTCATGTGCACACCTACGCATAGACTACTGCTGATACTCGATTCAAACGCCAAGACCTACGAATTGGTCCTACAACGATGCCCAGCCAGTAGGAGTAAACCACCCCGCCGGCCAAAACCTACGAATTGGTCTTACAATCGGGGATCACCGGCCAGAACCTACACCCAGGTCTTACGGCTCTCAAGGGAGACTACCCAACGGGTACGTTCTATAGCTACGGGGATAACCGTTCAGTGGCCGGTACAGCTCACACCGAAGGCTACATGATTCACATGCATACCTTGATCATACCACAATTAAAACAGTAATAACATTTAAGGCATAGAAATTTTACAATTACAACCCACCTGGTATCGGTTGATAAAGCAATTAGTCAGAAGGTCGTAGGTGGTCGAGACACTGCTCTTCAGACACCTACATAAGTCAAGTCAGTCCCATAAGCAACTATCTCGACTCTTGCACAGATAACGAGAATTATGCTTAGTCGAATAACATCGACTAAGGAACTCGTGGAAGTTGTGGAGTTGGAATATTAGGACGACTCCTAGACTCGACCAATTAATTACCAAATCAATTAATAGATCACATAAAAGCAGGCAATAAATGTTCGCCACAAAATGGGTCAAAACGGTTAGAAAGGCTAGTTCGAATTTCATAAGAATAGGGCTAAGGGGAGTTGGACTTGGTTATTTCAATTCAAATTTTTACAGAGTGTTAAGGGCTGAAAAATACATATTTTCACCAAAGGAAAACCATTTAACATGCTCCTAACTATTTTAAATAATTTACTCGACCAGAAATCAAATTAAATCATTTAAAATAGCTACTGCTCGAATTTAAATTTCAAATTTTTACAGCAGCAAGATAAGCTGGAGAAAAAACAACATATTCAAAAATTAGCAAAATCGGACAGGAACACGATTTTATATGAATTTATTGCGAAACAGCCCATAATTAGTTTTCAAGTTTTGACAAGGCTACAGGCCATATAAAATTCTCAAATTTATCCACAAGTACTACAGTTGCAACATTACAACATATCCAAAAATCAGAATTTTTGGATAAACACACGATTTATAGTGGTTTTAACAAAAACCGGTTGCAGCACGTTTTTAAAAAATCCATAACTAATTCAATACACATCGAAATGACGCGAGCCAAAGGCGTTGCGTCAAGGACAATCCTAAGTCCAATAATCCACAGCACTTCCACATAAAATACTACTCCAAACTCAGTTCGATAATTTTCAAAGTGACGACAATCACTTTGATACCCAATATTAACAATATATCCTAATTACACATGAAAGCATTCCGAACGCACGTAATTAATTCGAATATCATACGATCAGCAACGAAACACACATACAAGTACTAACACATAAACACGAACTAAATAATTAAGTCGAGGTGTTAACTCGGGTACCGTTCTCGGGACGGGGCTACGAAGAACGAACAACGGAATAACGAACTAACTCGACGTCTCAACGTGTCTCGCCGGGACAAGAGGGCAGCGACCGAAGGGCTCGACGGAAGGCTGCTGGTCGCCGGAATGGGTCAACGGGATGTACGGCTTGCTGCGTTTTGGAAGAAGGTGGCGACAATGGCGGCTCGGCGTCCGGAACTAGTCGGCTTTGTTTAACGCTCCGACGGAACCCGACGGAACTCAACGATCATGATAGGCTCTTCTACAGAACTCGACGGGTCCCGCAAGCTGAGATTGAACGTTGACGGAGGAGGTTGAAGGCCGCTGGTTGCTGCTCCGGTGAGGGTCTGCTGCAAGCGACGATGATGGCGATGGGAGTTCGATGATGGCGATGGTTGATGAAAGGATGATGATCGATGACACTGCTGGTAGAAGATGGTCGATGATGGCGGCAATAGAGGGCGCAGGAGGAAGAAGATGATCACAGGCTGCGGGGGTTTTCCTTCTCTTTTTCTGCTAAGGTGCTTGTATATATATATATACATATATACATATATATTTACCTTAGGTTTTATTTTCTTGTTGACCAAGATAAGGCACACTACACGCACACACGCAGGGAAAGGAAAACCGGACCGAGTCAAAAATTCGGTTCATCGGGTCGAAAGCTCGGTTCTAACGCGGCTTCAAGAAATTGGATCGGTTCTCGGGCTCGGTTAAATCGCACGTTTAATAAAATAAAACCGGACCAAAATATATATATAACACATTTTATTATTTTATTAATAATACACAATTAAACACATCATATTTTAAAATAATAATAATAATAATAATAAAAATATGCATTTAGACAAATAATTACAATTTGACAATTAATAATTTTTAGACAATTAATATTAGAAATAGTAATATTACTAATAACAACAAAAAATGGCAATTTGACATTTAATAATAATAATAATAATAATAATAATAATAATAATAATAATAATAATAATAATAATAATAATAATAATAATAATAATAATAATAATAAATAAGGAAAATAATAATAACAATAATCAATATTTATTCCCAATTAATCCACGATAAAACGGGGTATTACAATCAATTATCCAGAGTCGAATCAAAACCACCCTCACAGGGTTCTAAACAATGTTTCAAAATCAATCATTAGCAAACGGGGCATCTCCCCAAACCAGTATTCAAATTTCTCAAATCATAAATAATCCAAAGTTCAACATAATGACAAAAGTAACCATATTAAATATAGCAAAGTGGAAGCTACATATGGTCAGATAATCGACCACCACTCATCTCTCGCCGCCATGCAGCCGCCGGCTCAACCTGCATCCATGAAGAGCAGGTGGGGATGAGCACAGATGGAATCCGTTGTGCTCACCACTATGCAATGAACAATTATATTAAAAGGGTACAGAAAGTAAATATGGCATGGTCACAAGTATGAACATAGACAATCAAATCATTCCCATCTCCTATCCAGAGTCCATTATATATCTCATGTGCACACCTATCAGAATAGACTTCATTTGGTCCACGTGTCGTCTCCCCGCGGGAACTCTAACGTTGCCAAAGTAGGAGAATCATCCGTCAACCCCGAGGGTTTTAGACGGGAAATACACTGTCAACCCCGAGGGTATTAGACAGGTCTACTAACCCCGAGGGTTTTAGGCAGGGAATCCATCACTAACCAAGGCTCACGCCAAGGTCTGCAATACATTTATAAATGAGACTACCCATCGGGTACGTTCTTTAACTACGGGGATACCGCTCGACGGCCGGAACAGCTCACGCCGAAGGTTACATGTTCACATTTCATACTTTGATCATACCCAAGTAAGTAAACAAACTTCACTATTCAAGGCATAGACAATTTTATAAATAAACCCACCTGGATACCGAGATATAGCCAAACACAGGGTTGAAGGAATAATGGCAAAATTTCAGCTCGATAAACCTACAACAATTATAATAGCCTATCAATTGACTATCCAATACAAGACAACACACAAAGCACATATATTTAGCCGAAATTATATCGACTAAGTGACTCGTGGATTCCTTGACCGAGTTAAGTACTTTGGAGTGACTACTAGACCTTAACACAACTCAAATATCTCAAATAATACACACAAATCATGCCATCATCAATAAAATTCAACCCGAACCTAGACAACGGAGAACCGAGCATTATGACTCCAAAATAAACAAAATTCAGAATTCGGAGTTAGACTCAACCAATCAACCTGAAACTTTACCACATAAAAGGCATACAAAAACACATAATCTCACCAAGTTTCAGCCATAAATTCATTCGGGATCATTTTTAAATAATTTAAGCAAAATTAGTGTCAAAACCCGACATTAATAGTTCATATAGCTATACTTCGAATTTTAATCCAATCTTTTGACACAACACATAATACGACAAAATAACATACTCCTCAAAGTTTCAGCTCAAAACTCCAAGTGTACGATTTTTAATGAATTTTACAAAATTCTGACCAGAAACCGATTTAATTAATTAAAATAGCTACAGATGGTGTTTTGACTTGAAAATTTTACACTATTTACAAAATCATCACAGGACATCACAAATAAAATGTCATGCCAGCCGGACAATCACACGATTTATCATGAATTAATTACTATTCAGCAGCATGCTCGGTTTAGAAAATTCATAACTTAGCATATACACATCGAAACGACCTCAAACCAAAACCAATGAATCAAGGACAACTCAAAGTACCAATAACTCTAGGATTTCCATGAAAAATACCACTCGAAACTCAGTTCTATAATAAACTAAAGTGACGGCAATCACTTTGATATCCAAAACGCAAATAAATTCAATATACGGCACAATAACATATCCAAGGCGCGTAATCAACTTGTAATTCACACGATCAGCATATTGACAAGTAATAAATCACAATAACACAATCATAAAATAAAACGAGACGGGGTTCAAGCCTAGGTACCGTTCTCGCGACGGAGTACGAGAAACGAGCAACGTAAGGATCGAACGGCTCGACGGCTACCCTTCGGTCACCGACAGGACCTCAAAAGTCGTGAGTTTTCGCTGGGATGAGCACAACGCAAACAGCGATGGACGAGGCGATGATCGCGACTATGGTGGTCCGAGATGGTGCGAACGGCAGCGACACGACGTGTAAGCAGCAAGTACCCGAGTCACTAACGTCGGCGGCAATGGACCGGACCCACGAACTGCAGCGACGGATGATGGTTCACGACAGCAGCGATCGAGCACGGGAAACTCGCGATGCAGGGAGAGTAAGAGCAGCAGGAGAAAATACTTGGGAACCCACTGGCTTTGTTCAGCACTCCGACGGAACACGACGGGACTCAACGGCTACGCTCGACACTCCGACGGGACTCGACGGGACCCGATGGCTAAGAACGGTGGTCCGGCGACGGGCAGCGGGCCTGCTGAAAGGGGAAAGGTTAACGCCGGATGTTGCTCGTGGTGGCCTATTCGCGAACGGAAAGTCGCCGGGATCGCTGCACGGTGATTCACAGTCAAGCTTGAACGGGATCGCGATGATGACAATAATGGTGGTTGATGACTGACTATCGCCGGGAAGCAGCAGGTCGAGATAGCCGGAAGTTGCAGCGGATGATGGTGGTGGCTATATTACTGCTTGCAGGTCCCGTGATGTTCTCAGGTGGCTGGGAGTTGTTGTTTGAGATGGATTCAGTGATGGTGATGATCGGGACTAGCTGCAAGGAGATGATGGTGATGGCCCGACGTTGATGATAGCAGGTATTCCTCTCTTCCTCTATGCTCTGTTTTTTTTTTCGAACTGAGAGAGAGGTTTTGATGGTAATCAATCTGATGCTAGAACGATTGAGAGGGAGAGAGGCGTACGGTTTGAGAGATATTAATTCTCTTATCTGCTATTGATTTGATCAGGAGAGAGAGCAGATATCTTAAAAGCTGCGGGCTTAAACGGTGAAAGGGAAAAATCTGATTTTTATACATGAGCTTAGGGCTTCCCTTATCCTCCTTCTCAAGAAATCTCACACGCATGAAAGAAAACTGGATAGGAGAGCACACGGGCACGGGTCGGTTCGAGGCTCACGGAACTTTCTCGGTTCAACAATAATAAATAATCGAGACCCGGTACGAATGTATGATAATTAAAATAAAACAGAATATAAATATACATAA
The DNA here is from genome assembly GCA_902706635.1 of Striga hermonthica. Taxonomy (NCBI): domain Eukaryota; kingdom Viridiplantae; phylum Streptophyta; class Magnoliopsida; order Lamiales; family Orobanchaceae; genus Striga; species Striga hermonthica. The sequence goes on from CACSLK010005483.1 coordinate 36,938, forward strand.
TACACACAAATAATAATATTTATTGATAATAGACATTTAAACAATTAGGCATTTAATAATAATAATAATAATAAAAAATTTAGACAATTAGACAAAAAAAATAATTATAATAATAATAATAATAATAATAATAATAATAATAATAATAATAATAATAATAATAATAATAATAGCAATTAGGGATTCAATAATAACATATAATAATAATATTAATGAAATAAATAAATAATCCCAAATATTTCACAAATAATCGGGGCATTACAACAAGATATAATACCACCTGATCATTTTGTTAGTCATCCAAACAATAATTCCAACCATGTCCATATGCATCACAATCTCTTCAACAATTCGCCCAAAGTATTCAGATAATGAATATCTCTAAAAAAAATTGTGCTAAAAGACTCAATGTGTCTATAAACCACGTGTCGATCCCACACGACCACCGAACTAGAGTGAAGAATAGTTTTGTACCTGAAGGTCGAGAACACCACTCCAAATTGTCTTACCTCTCCAAAAGAGAATGATTTTTGGCTTTGGGATTGCCACCGGTGATCGACATCATCCATGCTCGTACTTCCTTATCATCCACCTTTGATGGACTCATGCTCGTTCATTCTTCTCCAAAATCAACAGCTCCTCCGCCATAGCTTGTCAAGAATTGGGTTATTTTGTTGTTTCCTCGATAGAAATTCAAAGAGATATCATTATCCGTATTATATTCAAGTTATCAATTTTTTAATTTTCCACGCCAGAAAAATAAGGTATCAAACACCAATATCACCATCTCCTTGATTTAAGACATGCTCGATTAATGACATGCTTAAAATTACGAATAATCCATTTTAACAAAATCCATAATTTCACATGAAAATTCAAATAAGAGGTTCTCAATATATCATTATATCAAATCCTATAATTTTAATCCACCTCCTCGAGCTCACCGATAAATGCATCAAACACACGATAAGCACAATCACAAAAAATCCTAAATTCGAAATCACGACCTGCATTTATTTTCAATCATATATATCAACGAACAAGTCAAGTGTATCCATGATCATGAACAAATCAATTATACCCACGTACAAATCCAATATATCAACGAACAAAATATATAGTATCTCCTCGAACAAAATAATGTCTCCTAGAACAAAATAATGTCTCCTCGAACAAATCAAGTAATCACCTCAATTAAGTCAAATAACCATCCATAAATAAATCGCATAATCGCTCGAGCAAATCAAATAATCATCCATATATAAATCCAATAGTTGCTCGATCAAATCAAATATTCTACACAAATAAATCAAATATCTCCTCGACCAAATCAAATATATCTACCAATAAATCAAATAAGCCTCCACAAATAAACCAAATAGTGTATCCTCGAATAAATTAAATATCTCCACGAATAAATCATATAATTCTCCCCGAATAAACCAAATAGTGCCACGAACAAATCAAATAATATCTCGAGCAAATATAATAATTCTCCTCGAACGAATCGAATAATTCCACAAGCAAGTCAAATAATACTCCTCAATAAATCCAATAATTCTCACGAATATATCAAATAATTCTCCTCGAACAAATCGAATATCACCACGAATAAAACACATAATTCTCCTCAAACAAACCGAACATCACCGCGAATAAAACACATAGTTCTCCTCGAACAAACCAAGTAACTCCACGAACAAGTCAAATATACTATGATTAAATCCAGTAATCCCTCAATCAAATCAAATACACCCATGACCAAATGAAATATATCAACGATCAAATCCAATAATACCTCCTCGAACAAATCAAATAATATCCACGAATGAATTACATAATCCAATACGAGCAAATAACATAATCCTCCATTAGTAAATCAAATAGTATCTCCTTGACAAAATCAAATAATGTCCACGAACAAATCACGTAGTTCCACAAACGAATCAAATATTTCCACGCATAATTTTGCACGAATAAATTGAATATATTCGCGAATAAATCATATGATTCTCCACGAATAAATTAAATAATATCTCGTCGAACAAATCAGACAATGGTCATCAAATAAATCCGATAATGCTCTAGCAATAAATCAAATGGACTCCACGCATAAATCAAATACAACCCATTAAATAATTCCACGATCATATCACCACGGCCAATCAAGTATTCTATCACTTTTTTACCAATTTCAAAAACATCCGGTCTCAAAATTTAATATCCACATACCTTCACCATGAGATTGTTATCTCAAATTTACCTTACAGTCCGCTTTGTATCATTCTGATTTGATCTTGTGCTTGAACCGGGGCTGTTTGACCATTTGGGCTCCAGCTGGAGGAGGTTGACACAAAATAAGCCATCTATAGGCTATTGAGCCATGCTCGGGGTGATTTTGCAATTAATGAACCTGCTGGGAGCGAGTTGGGCCCCGAAAATGGGCCATGGGGCGCACTGGACATGAGCTGGGGACCACGAGCCAAGTGCGGGCCCTCACGAGATGGGAACGCTTGATATGCGAGCTAGATGCGCGGGCTATCGCGGGCCAGAAAATATGCGGCATGCAGGCTGAGCGGGCTACTTGCGACCCACGTGTCCTTCCCTCCACAGTTGGGTACTGAGCGAGAGGTCGAGCAGAATTCCTCACTCGAGCAACACAACTGGTCGAAAGAGCCTTGATAAAATGGCGAATCCAGGTCGATAGAATTCGGGCAGATGGTGAATCCTGGTCGAGCATCGACGGGCTTGAGCCGTCTAAAAAAATAGCGCCGACGGGAATGGCAAGCCGCTGACATGCCTCGACAGAGAACCTGCGAACCACGACCCTTTGAACCTCGAACCTGTGACATGTGAACCCAAGGCCTGAGAACCTTGGGCTTGGGAACCTTGGACCTGTAACCTGGTCGAGTTGTGCGAGGTGACCGACAAGCTACGAACCTTCGACAGAAAAAGGAAAACGGGGGCGCCCAACCAAAGCTCGCCGGATCCGACGAGAGTCACCATTCGTCAACACGCATCGATGAAGGGTATCCGTTGGTGCCTGAGGTTTTAAATGATTGGACAAGAAGTCACCGAAAAATCGAAGAAGATGACCGAATTTTGACTAATTTGTTCTTAGATCCACGAACCTTTTACCGGTAAATTGATGGTCTTCTCGGTTGAATTTTCACTTGAAATTTTAAGGGTAGAACGAGAACGACGAGAGCTTCACGATGGTGCAGGCATTTTTCAGATCGAACGATTTTGACCGACGGCCGGCGGTGGGGGTGGCAGTTTCCTGCGAAATCGGTAGCTGAAGATTCTTCTCGTCAAGAGGATTCCGGTGGTAGCCTCGGATTTTCTATAGCCTTTTCAAATCGTCGGGAAAATGCGTTTGAATGTCCGATTTTGACTAATTTCTTTGTAGATCTAGAACCTTTGACCACGAAATTGACCACCATCTCGGATGAATTTTTGCATGAAATTTTAAGGGTAGAATCACCTTGAGGAGATCTATCCGATGATGTAAACTATTTTTCGATCAGAGCACATTTTCCGGCGCCCGACGGTGGTAGCAGCTGGTGGAAAAGGAGGTTTTCTAATTTTTTCAGTCAGAACTCCGTTTGACATTTTTAACGGGTCTCACGGACGGCGCCAATGAAGTGAAATAGATTTCACCCGGGCTCCTTCAACTCGAATGGCCACCACACCTGTAGAACCCAACGTCGGGGGTGGCCCCGACGTCGGGCCTCCGATACCTAGCCAGTGCTCAGATCAAGAGAGAGAAAGAGTAGTAATGGAATGAAGAGAGAATGAGAGAATGAGGTACATTGGCCCCTTTTATAGGGGGAGTGTACCTTTTGGGCCCAAGTTGGGCTTAACCCTATCATTTTGCTTAGATGTCTTACTGGGCTTATCCTCCAATATGTATCTGTTTTATCCATTAAACTGGTCCAGTATAATATCCTATATCAGAAAAGATAACGGATTTTTCAGTAAGGAGACATTTTTCAGTAGCATCCCGAATCACGATTTCGTAGACAAATAAGTGTTTGTAGAAAAGAATTTGCGAAAAATTGACTCTGATTTTAATAAGCTAGCGGGGTGTTACATTAATAGTATGTGAAATGTTGCCTTGGATGTTAATATCAAAGCTTTAGAAAATTTTTACGAATAAAGTTTCATGTCCCCTTTGTTTATTAAAAAAAAAAAAAGTTAAGTGAAGGTTGCGATTTTTGTGGGAAATTATAGCCACTGAGATGTTGCTATTCATGCTGCAAGTGGAGTTTTTACGTGCCATGAGATTTGAGAAAAATGGGTGATATATAGCCTTAGAAATAATTTGGTAAAAATTGGATTTTTTTTTTGTAAAGTGCTGAAGAATGACAGTAAATCGATGAACCTTCTGATGTTCGCAAAGTCCAGAAATTTACGGAAGTATTTAAGGAAGTTTATTTTTGGTATGTATAAGTCTTAATTTTAATTAAGTCTAAGTGACTGATTTTGTATGTTATTGTTTTGGCAGGACTTGGGATTGAGGGGAAGATATACTTTCCATAATCTAAGGAGAAAGAGGATCACGAGATTCACCTTCCATAATTGAAGATGAAGAGGTTCAAGAGATTTATTTTCCTTATCCGCACTTGTCTTGGGTGAAAAGACTTTCCAAAGAGTGATGAAGATAAAAGGAGGATGAAACCAGAGTTGAGGGTGTGCTTTTTCTGATTAACAAATTTCCTTGAGATAGCTATTAATTTTTCTTGGGTGAAAAAGTGTGTTATTCAGATCATTTTGTAAAAGAACGTTCGGAGGTTCGTTCTTATAGTTTGAGGGATTCAAACTAGAAAATCCACAAGGAAGTTGTGGTCGGATAAGTAGTTGTGTGAATCAGTATTCAAGTAGAGTGTAGAGGGAGTCTATACTGTAAACTCTTGGATGATGTACGAGTTGTTCACATTAATGAAAAAGATCTGAAAGAAGTGTGGGACGCTCTCCTGAAGGTTCAATTTTTAATAACAAAAACTGCTTCCGCAATTGTTTGAATCTTCATTACTGTCTGTCTATTCAATTTACGTGCAACTCTAGATACTTGACGTTCAAGTATCAAATTTCATTTGGCACCAGAGCGGGTTTTTGTCTTCTTTACCAAATATTCTAGAACGTGTGTTACCCTCAAATCATGAATCAAGAAAGCGGATCGATGTCCAGGCCTTCGTAATTGGACGGTTCGAACTACTCGTATTGGAAGTCTATGATGACAATCTTTCTGAGATCGCTTGGAAAAGGCGTGTGGGAAAGTGTTGAAAATGGCTGGGAGCATCCAATCATACAGCAAGCATCCGCTCAAGATTAAGAAACAACAAAAGTCACGGTTTCTAAACCCAAGGAAAACTGGACTGATGCTCAGAAGCTTCAAGAAAAGCCAACTATCGTGCCTTGTATGCGACTATGATGGCAGTTGATCAGACATGACACAAGATGATAGTTCATTGCAAAACTGCAAAAGATGCTTGGAGAGTCTTACATCGTCAATTTGAAGGTTCAACGGCTGTCAAAGCATCAAGACTTCAACGGGTTACTCTTGAATTTGATGAGATCAAAATGAGGGATGAAGAGACAATTGACGTTTACTATACCAGTTTTGTGATATGGTAAATTAAAGCATGATGCTTGGAGAAGAAATCTCTGAAAAACGTCAAGTACAAAAGATTATGAGAACCGTCGTTCCCAGGTTTGGAGAGAAAATCATAGCTCCTGAAAGTTTCCAAAGAGTGGCGTTGTTGGACGTTGATGAACTTCTTGGAGAGCTCAGAACCTTTGAAATCAACAGCAATTATGACAAAGTCAAAAGTAAGGGCTTAGCTCTCAAAGCTGTTGTAGCCGAGGAAAGAGAATAAAGTGGTGACGATGAAGGTCCCTTGGCAGATGATAGTGAGCTGAAAGAAGCACTAGCTTTAATCGCGGGAAAATATGGTAAGATGATTCAAAGGTTGTACAAGAACAAATTTACTGGAAAAAGGGGTAACAGTTTCAGCAAGAATGTGGTGGAGGACAAGAAAAGTAGTATGTCACTCTTAAAATCCGATTCACAGTGAGTCAAGAAGGATCAATGCAGGGAGTGTCGAGGCTTTGGACACTTCCAGTATGAGTGTGCTAATCTTAAGAAAAAGAATAAGTCACTTAAGGAAACCTGGGAAGATTCAGATGAAGAAGGCACAGACGAACCTTCGTTACACACAAGCAACCTGGCAGTTCATACCTCAGTCAAGAAGTTCATGTGTCTCACCACCTCACATGCTCCGATCAAGTTTGAAGAAAGTTTGAAAGAAACTGAAGCATCTGAGGACGAAGCAGATCAAAATGTATGTGTAGATCCAGTTCACTTACTTGCTAGGTAAAAGTGTGCTCAAGCATATGAAGCTCTACAGAAGCTTCAAAATGAAGTGTTTAGACTTTCAAGAGAAAACAGGGTGTTGAACGAACAAGCATCTGCTTCCACTGCTACTATAGAGTGTGAACTGGATACTGTTAAGACACGAACTTGCATCCTTGAGAGCAGTGTAAAACTTGCTAACCAAGACGGACTGGAAAAGGCTCAGATCATTGAATGCTTGAGGACCGAACTTTTCTCTACTCAGAAACTTCTTGCCGAGCGAAAACAGAAAATTGTACTACTGAAAAATTAAGCTGATCGAATGATGAACGAACATGCTAGTATGGAAAGCAAACTGAAGTCAAACTCTGCTGAGTCGAAGCGAACTGCAGAAGTTATTCGAAAACTGAACAAAAGAAAAGCAAATCTGAATGAACTTCTTTCCTTAGGAAGACAACATGATGATCTTATTGGAATAGGGTACACTGGTAGGGAAGACATTCCTAAGTCCTCAACTAAAGCTTCAAATGCAAAACATACCGGTCTTAGATTTGGGGACAATTCTTGAGTTGGAGGCGTGAACCTCCATGGGAGACCTTCCAGAAACATGTTTGACAGGTTTGTAAAAAGCACTGTAAGTAAACCTCTATATCCACAATCTCCCTTGAAGGTTCATTCTCCCATGCAGAAATCTGTTATTAAAACTCACCATAACTTTGTTCCTATATGTCATTACTGTGGTGTAACTGGTCACATAAGACCCAAATGCTATAAAATGCAGCATGAACTTTGTACAGGTAATGTTAGGGGTTGGAATCAGTCTGGGATTCCAATGAAGGTCCATTCCAAGACCCTCTCAAATAACCATACCAAAAATCATCAAGTGTGGGTTGCTAAGAAATCCTTCAACTGTATTGCCTCTGTTCTGTCGCTCAGGACTTCCTTGAAAGGTAAATGGTATCTGGACAGTGGCTGCTCTAGACACATGACTGAGGACCCTTCTTACTTAATGAACATTCAGCCCCGTTCAAATGGTGAAGTCACGTTCGGTGATGGTGTGAGCAATAAGGTTATAGGAACATGTTGTTTAAATTTGGTTGGAATACCTAAATTAACTGATGTGTTACTTGTTAACGAACTAAAGGCAAATCTTTTGAGTGTGAGTCAATTTTGTGATCAAGGTCTTAGTGTCAGTTTCTCATGTAATAAGTGTTATGTGAAAGACAGTGAAGGTTCTTGTGTGCTTACAGGTTCTCGTTTATCGGATAATTGTTATCTTGTTGATTTTACTGAAAAATGTCTTCTCACAAAGGTGAGCGAACCTGAAATCTGGAATCAATGCTTAGGGCATATTGGATACTCTCACCTTGTCAAATTGACCAATGCAGGGAGAGTCAGGGGTGTTCCAAAGATTGCTATGAAGGACCAGCCAATTTGCGAGCCTTATCAACTAGGTAAGCAAACGACGACATCACACAAGTTACTGAACCATATTGCTTCTAAATTGATCCTAGAGCTTCTTCATATGGATCTCATGGGTCCTATTCAGGTAGAAAGCTATCAGGGTAAAAAGTATATTTTTGTGTGCGTTGATGATTTCTCTCAGTATACTTGGGTTGATTTTTTGCGTGAAAAGTCTGACACATTCTCTGCTTTTAAGTCACTGTGTTTGAAGGTTCAAACTGAGAAAAGTTTTCTCATAATAAGTATTCAAAGTGATCATGGAAGAGAGTTTGAAAACTCTGAATTTGCTGAATTTTGTGATTCTTTGGGTATTAGTCACGAGTTCTCAGCTCAAAAAACTCCTCAGCAAAATGGAGTTGTTGAAAGGAAGAATCGCACTCTACAAGAAATGTCTAGAGTCATGTTGAACTCCAAAAATATTTCTTCCAGATGGTGGGCTGAGGCAATCAATACAGCATGCTACCTCTTAAATCGTGTACCTTCGTCCAGGTATTAGTCTGACTTCGTATGAACTCTGGAAAGGTAAGAGTGCTGACCTCAGTCACTTGCATATTTTTGGGTGTAAATGTTTTATCTATAATGATCATGTACAACTTGGGGAAATTCGATGCAAAATCAGATATTGGATTCTTTCTTGGCTACTCTAACAATAGTCGAGCGTACCGTGTTTACAACACAAGTACCTCCACTGTAATTGAGTCCATTAACGTCATCTTTGATGAGAAAAATTCTCAAGTTGGTTCCTCTGTATCTTTTAATCAGTTTGGAAATATTGAGGAATTGCAGGATATTCATGATTATAAGAGTTCTTCGGACAAGGAGATAGTTGAACCATCGGTTGGGAATACTGAGACGTCAACTGAGTACATTGTCCCTACAACACAAGAAAGTTCTGTACCACCTAGGCGTGATTGTAACACCCTGCTTTTCGTACATTGAATTTGTAGAATAATTTTTTTATCTTTTTAATAAAACATTCGAAAACTTTACTTGGAACTCAGGATGCTACTCACTTCGAAAAACTTTTCATACATGATCTTTTCATAAACATTAAAACTTTTCATGAACATAAACATTTCATACATGAACATTCATTGCATTGCCTTGAGAACTTACACTTTATCTTGACTTTGCATGAACCATGACTTATTTCGTAAAATAAACTTTGCATAGCGGAAGCTTTTAAAACATAAGTATCATAAACATAAAACATGTGACCACCCTCGCCATCGCTCCTTTGCCAGCTCGCCAAAAACCTGGGTGTGGAAAACAAATGGGGTGAGCATTTCCACTTACTCCGTGAGAGATCCCTCTACGTTATCATCCTAATCAATTATAAAGCATGAAATCGTTTTCGTATACTCCACATAATCATGAGCTCCCGACGAGTGGTGACCCACAAGCCGAAAGACTTTCTTACGATGTGCTCCCAACGAGTTGTGACCCACAAGTCGAAAGACTTTCTTGCTTCTACAACACTATTAGACAACTAAACACTAGAGCCTTTGCATGCAGGTGATTATATTCTTGTCACACTCCCACCACTCATCAAACTTCTTATACCACTTTATGGTGGTGGAAGAACAATGCCTCTCGCAGATGGCACGACCAAATAGGCTTGATGAGAGTACCTTTCAATAGGTTGAAGGAAGATAGCCTTTCATTAGGCTCCGTACAGTCTTATCGACGGGGACAACCGTTCGAAGAATGCACCAACGAAGGTTACACATAATCACTTACACCCTCTAACCCTAGCACTTAGCTACCCTCTAGAGTTATAGTCCGTGAACCTTGGTACTGCAACAATCAACTTGCTCGAATGTTGGAACATTGTATAAACATGGGTACTATGCAAGCTACTTAACTTCATTCAATGCATAGATAATTAAAAAGGACTAATAAAGTAGAACTTCCCCCACCTTTTCAGTAAAATGCTCGACTTAGACTTGAACTTGAAAGAAATCTCGAGGGCTCGACTCCTCGTAAACTACATTCATTGGGGTCATGTCTTAGTGTCTTAACATGAAAATTATTCTTATACTTATACTTATAATCAATAAATATGCTTTAGAAAAACTTTGCTCGCTTGGCTTCGCCTCGCTTGCATTCTTTTGAAAACTCTTCTTAGTTAATGTCTTAGGCGGATTGATGACTTAGCTTGCTTAAAAGACTTAAATTGCATCTAAGATTCATGATAACTTCCAATAAGTTATCTTGGTTCAAACAGATCACATAAAAGAAAAAGGAAAGAATATACCATTTGTGAAATTACCACACTTAGTTCATGAAATTTCAGCATACCCAGCTGTAGTAAAACAAGTATAGTTTTTAGCACACAAATGATATAAACATGAAACCAGTGGCATTTGAAACTTAAAACATGCACCTACAACTTTTATTTTGATCACAAGAGCAAATAAGGACATTCAGCTGGTGATAGAATAGCTTACATTCAAAACATGATTTCAGTTCCAAGGATAGCAAAATATAGGCATAGACCCTCAATATTTTAAACTCAACTCGAGCTACAGGCATGAGAAAAATATAATTAAAGAGTCATCGAAAAGATAACTTAATTTTAAACAAGTTTTATGTAATATCCCGAGACATTATCAGTATAAATTACGTTTAATTCCGATATAGTAACGTTAGCGTTTATTATTTTCGGAATTAATTAAGTTCAGTCGGGTTACCGAAATCTATTTTCGGCGTACCGTTTACGTTCGAAATAATTTTGGTAATTAAGTATTATGTTTAATTTAACAATTAAACATCATTTAAGTGATTAATTTGTGATTAATCACATTAATTAGCATAGAAGCCTTAAAAGCCGTGGGTATTAGCTATATTTTTCCCAAAATGTTCCAAGTAAATCGTGAGCTTCCTTAAGCTCAAGGTAAGTCCTTTTTTTCCACCAATTAGAGTGAGCAACTTGTCCTTTAAAGAGGTGGATTAGTCATCACAAGTTAATTGAGATTAGAGCAAATGTAAGAAGGAGAAAAAGCCACATAACACCTTCATCATCCCCATCATCTACGGCCTTATATATAAGCATGTCCTTTGGGAAATTTTGGTCACTTTTTCTTAAGGAACCGAACAGTACTTGCAGCATATACATCCTTCCTTCCCTCAGCAAAAAGTTTAGCAAATTATTCCTTTTATCCGATCACAATCGCACGGAAAAACCGAAGCCTACCGC
>CACSLK010005483.1:49405-63734 GCA_902706635.1 Striga hermonthica
CAGACTTTGCGATTAAATGCGCTACTCTGATTTATTTAGTAAGGCGGGGTGTTACATTTTATGTTGAACACGTTTTCATATGAACACAATTAGTAAGTCAAAACCGGCAAAATATTCTATGCATGCTTGTTGCGGTTTCAGAAAAACTGGTCGTCAAGCAAATTTGTAAAATTTATAACTTACTCGAATAAACATATTTTTTCAGGATTCTAGCAGCCACTTAAAGATAACAAAGAATACTAACTTTCTTCAGAAGAACTTACCTTCAAGAAACCAGTTTATAAAGGTCAATTTAGACTAACAACACAGACATAAAAACAGCACAATTTCAGTTTTTCATTCATACAGAACTTCAGTAAAACATCAATAACTTGAGCTGGAAGACTATAAATCATGAAATCTCACATCTTACAGAAACTACACAAGTCGAGTTACACTTCTTATGAAGAAAACTTAAGCATTCGGGCACGATAACATCATCAAAACTGATCTGACATTCAACATGCCTAACTTGCCACTGCTATGAAAAAAACTGGATGCCAACTCGAGTTTTAAAAATCACATAAAATTCATTTGAACTCATTTTTTAAAAATTCCAACTCCCTCTAACACATAACTCGGATAGCTATAATTTTTATGTTCAGCACTACTGCATATAAGCACGATTGGTTCACCAAAATAGGCCATACATTCAGCACCTATACACAGCCCGACATTAGAAAAACTGGACGCAGAACTGACTTGTAAAAATCATATAAAACCCATACGAACTCCAATTTCCAAGACTCTAAAACCTACAGAAACATAATGAAATTTGCCACATATCTCATGAAGAACACATTTCCAAGAAACGAGTTCATGATTGCCAAAAACGGCTCACAACAGAGGCCACGAAATCTGAATTCATCAACCATATTTGGACAATAAAACTTTTAACTCCTCAACTCATCACTTCAACCTTGAACTTGAACTCTAACATTTTAATAACACATTTTAAACACATAAAATCCATCATCAATCTCAACTCATGCTATACAATTAACGTAAGCACATAATACACAAACCAAGTCATCAATCCTTAATAAAATTAGAATTCTTCCTCTTGATTATTAATCTCTTAGAATTCGCATTAAACTCATAATTCTCGGCCAGAGGGAAAGGATCATGGCTGGTTTACCTCGCGCAACAAACGAGAAAACGAAACGGCTCGGTTGTGCTAGAGGACTCGGCTCGACGATGGACTGCGGGGGCTCTCGAACGTGGATTGCTTCCGGGAACGTTTGCTGCTGCTGCTCCCTTTCGGGTCCTCGTACGGTGGGACTAAAGGTACGACGAATATGCTGGATGAAGGTGATGATGTATGGTAGTGAGATGGCTTGGAGACGATGGGATTTTTTTTTCTTTGAGAAGTTCTTGGAGAATAAGCGTGAGTTACGCTGGGAGAAACATTATTGGTCGAATGATCTTAAAATATACGCTGACTAGAAGTCTTGGAAGAGGGGTTAAGGAAGTTGGAAGTGAATAAACTTCTCTTTTCCTTGCTTTGGCCGTGTAAGGTGAGAATTTTGGGTAATTAGGACTCCATAATCTCATGGCTTAAGGAATGAAAAATTAAGGGTTTTGAAATTATTTCTTACGGCAAAAGCAAAGGAATGTGGCCGAATTTATATGTTCTTACTTATTAGATAATTAATCTATCTCCTTATTGCATAAAACACTTAATTACTTTAATTTGGGATTAAAGAGATTAATTAATTAATCCATCTCATTAATACATAATTAAAAATTATATAAATTTTATGGCTATTTAATACATAGGAAAATTAAATAGATGGAGACATCTAAATAAATTCCCATTTATTAAAAATTATTGAGTGAGGACACTCACTAGAACATCGAGCTCAACCGAATTAAAATAAAACATCATAAATCATTAAATTAAACATAATAAATATCCATGAAAATAATACTAAAGCATAAAAATGAACGACATGAGTTTGGGGTGTTACAGTGATCCTCCCTTGAAGGTTCAAAAAGACCATCCATCCGAGCAAGTCATTGGTGACATAAATGAGAGAGTAACCAGAAACTCGAAGACGTCGGACAAAGAACTTATGTGGGTTTCTCATTATGCTTGCTACACCTCATTGATTGAACCCAAGAATGCTAAAGAAGCCCTAAAAGATGAGTGTTGGATCTTAGCCGTGCAGGAGGAGCTGGAGCAATTCACTAGAAACGATTTCTGGGAGTTAGTCCCTAAAACTTCTTCAGGAAATGTTATTGGAACCAAGTGGATCTTCAAGAAAAAAACTGATTAGTTTGGGAACATGACACGTAACAAGGCTAGGTTAGTTGCTCAAGGCTACACTCAGACTCAAGGAATTGATTTTGATGAAACCTTTGCCCTCGTTGCTAGACTTGAATCTGTACGCATATTTCTATCTATTGCATGTCAAATGAAGTTCATTGTTTACCAGATGGACGTGAAGTCTGCGTTTCTAAATGGGATATTGCATGAAGAAGCATACGTTAAGCAGCCCGAAGGGTTTAAAGATTCTAAGAATCCGAATCATGTCTACAGACTTAAGAAAGCATTGTACAGACTAAAGCAAGCACCTCGCGCATTGTATGAATGGCTCACCATGTACCTTCTAGAAAAGGGATTCAAGAGAGATGGGGTAGATAAGACATTCTTTGCTCTTCGAACAAATGAAGATCTATTGGTTGTTCAAATATATGTTGATGACATCATCTTTGGATCAACATCCATGAAGCTGGTCAATCACTTTATTAAACTTATGTCGTCTGAATTCGAGATGAGTCTTGTGGGTGAACTTTCGTACTTACTTGGACTTCAGGTAAAGCAAGGTAAGGATGGTATTTTCTTGTATCAGGGTAAGTATGCGAAAAACCTTGTTAAAAAATTTGGTCTAAAAAATGCTAAATGTCCTCAAACTCCCATGGGCACTCATGTAAAAGTGTCCAAAGATGATGAAGGTAAATCTGTTAATCAAACCCTATACAGAAATATGATTGGTAGTCTCTTATATATTACTGCTAGTAGACCTGACATTTGCTTTAGTGTTGGATTGTCTGCCAGGTACCAGGATGCCCTTAAGAAATCACATATGAAAGCAGTCAAGCATAATATAAAGTACATTAGAGGAACAACTGAGTATGGTCTATTCTACTCTGTTGATACAAACTTACATCTTGAAGGTTATTGTGACGCTGACTGGGCTGGAAATCTTGATGATCGAAAAAGCACCTCTAGTGGGTGTTTTTACATAGGATCAAACTTGGTATCTTGGTTCTACAGGAAACAAAACTGCATCTCCCTCTCTACTACATAGGATCAACTTGGTATGGATGAAACAGATTCTATCTGAGTATGGTATGAACGTTCATTCGGCTCAACTTTTCTGTGACAATACTAGTGCTATAAACATTTCGAAAAATCCTGTCCAACATTCTCATACCAAGCCTATTGACATTCGTTATCATTTTATTCGTAATTGGTAGAAGATGGGGTTATTGTGTTAGATCATGTACCTACAGATGATCAACTTTCTGATATTTTCACTAAAGCTCTTAATTCGAAACGATTTTTGTCTCTGAGAAAATCTTTAGGAATGTGTGCTATATAATTTATGTGCATTATGTCAGTTGCATTTCTATATTATATATATCTTGTCTATTGCATATAGTTTTTTTTTTTTTCTGTTTCTTAGACATCTTAAATATGTAGGTTCATCCCCGGAATTCTTCTCTGGTCGTTTGTTGTGAAGTTTGTTGATTGGTGGTCTGTGAATTCTAACTAGTCAGTTTGTAAGAGCTCGTCATGATGACCATTTTAATATACTTGTAAGAGCTGCTCTCGTGAAAATAGGCATCGAACAACTATCACATGAGCTGCTTTCTTGATCACCTGTGAAACGAGTTATGTGTCTAATAATAATCGATGTGTGATATCTGCAGAAATAAGGTTGGCCATCCTGATATCTTCTTAGCTTGCTCAAAATTAAAACTTTTTGCGGGATGATTCACACCTCAAGTAATGGACTTGACATTGGCGTATAGTTGATGTTAGTAAGTGAATTGGTGTAAAAGTTCATAGAACGGTGTAAGTTCATCATAAGTATTGGGGCTGAATTGCGAACGAAAATTTCATTTTTTACTAAGAGAAGGAACTTATATTAATTTCGTGTTGTATAAATGTGGGAGCAATAAGGGCTGAGTTGTGCACGGAAAAAAATTATTTTTCTCATCATCTTGTTAATGTCGAGCTCGTATCAAATTGATTTGGAAAGGTTTGTGGGTCAATCAATTAATGAATTTTTACAATTTTGCGTGAAAAGAAAATTTTAAGGTATTGCGTGTTAAGTATCTATTTTAGGCATGTGCATCCAGTTTATCTCATGGCATATATTATTTCGATCTTGCGCCTAAAATTATTTTTGGTACATGATTTGGCCAATATTCGTGTTTGAAACTTCATACGCTATAAATGGTAACTGTATCAATTAGATTGGTATGTGATCTTTTTGGAGGGAATGTTTTTTTTAATATCCTTTGTCGTGTTGGTCAAATTTTTTCAAATTTTAAATTTTATGAGTCGAACCTTCTTGCAACTGCCTTGGTAACTGTGATTTATGTTTTCTATATCATCCTTATCACCTTTGATATTCTCTCTCATATCAATCATAATCTCTGATTTGTTTGCTCTTCTAAAAACTCTCTAAAATTTCTTCTTCAAGAAAATCTATACCTCTCGACAATGCCTAAATCCAAGCAAGGCACCGTGAAATTGAAGAAAAATGTTCCTCCTATTAGAGGTATGCTGTAAAAGCTCCGATTTGCAGATTCTAGCAATTCCATTTTGATCTGGCCATCATGCTTCGGTGAAAGTACATATACTTGCAGTTTATTTATTTATGCAATCATACTCCTTGTCTTACATTGAGATAGTGTGGTTCGAAGTGTTTCGAACAGAAAGATCACCTATCAGTTCCTTGTAAGACTAAACTATTCGTTCACAGTCTAGACAGGCACTGAGACCCCTCTTGGAAAAAGACTGTAGTGTATTCTTGATTTAGTTGGTCTTTGACTGGAGAATTACACTAGCACTTATGATAGGTGTTGAACAGGACCATGGAAGGATAAGATTATGAGACTCACTGACCGTTGTTGTAATCTAGACCTTCAGTAATTGATGCGTACTTTTAAGCTGTAAGATAATATAAAATAGGCATATGTATCCATTACCTATTTATTTGATTTATCAAGGGTGATTCCTATTTTGCTAGGATGACATACTCGATATTTTGGTAAATAAGTGTGTCTATATGATGTGCCGTTATAAATTATTTACGGTCACTGTGTCCCAGTGCGCTGGGTTGATGACGTTCCCAAAATGAGCTCAAGATTGAATATTATGTCAAGCCCTGCAGGCAGATGTGTTATCCGGCATAATGATTAAGGATCTGAGTGGTACCAGTTTCGGAAATGAATAAGAAGTTGATTAATTATTTTGTCAGTAATTTAATTAATCAACGGACGTTATATTTTAAACATGGGGAGATAAATCGATCAATTGGAATAATATGTTTAATCAGTGGAAACGAATTAATTGTAATTCGGAGCTAAATGGGGAGAACAATAATATTACTCTAGTGGAAAGTTTTATTATTTAATTTCAAGATTAGGAATTAGAAATTAATTTTATTCCATATTAATTAATTTAATTAGGAAAATAATATTCCTACTAGGATCTTCACTAGGGATTAGGAGACTAAGGAGTCTTCTAGAAGATGAAGATTAGTAGGAGATATATTTCCCACATTAGATTATTAATTGGAGTAGAATTAGGTTTTTAAATTAGGAATTAATTTTATTCCATGATTATTAATTTAATTAGGAAATGTATTCCTACTAGAATCTTCTCTAGTGTTAGGAGACTAAGGAGTATTCTAGAAGAGTTAGATTAGAAGGAGATTTATTTCCTACATTGAATTAGTATTGGAGTAGAATTAGGATTCCTAAACCTTAAGGAATAAGTCCATATTTAGCACATCCTTTAGGTCCCTATTGTAGCCTATAAATACACTAGGTCCCCTAACCCCTTGGAAAAGTTTTACACGTTTTTCTCCCTGAAGGGCTGGAGAAATTCAACATCTTCAACCGAGAAAGAAAGAGAGAGATTCTTCTTCGAGAGAAAATTCGGTTAGCACCGTAAGGTCTTAGAAGAAGATGATCAAGAGGTTTTGGGAAATCTAATAAATCGCTCCACCAAGATTTATTAGAGATCGTGTAAAGGTCATATAATAGAAGATTCGAAGGTTGTTGATTCGTATCCCGTTGAATATATACATATTGTAATATCCCATTCAGTTATTAGTAATAAGTATCAGTAATTTTATTCTGAGGTCAAAGAAGTTAAAATATTGAAGTTTTTAAGTCACACGGTCGTGTGACTAGTCACACGAGTCGTGTGGCTCAATGTATCATTAAGTTAAGTTTTGGCAGGATCACACGAGTCGTGTGAACAAGTCACACGAGTCGTGTGACATGTCACACGAGTCGTGTGGAGTAGGTGCCGACAGAATTTTAGCTACGACTTTTTCACACGAGTCGTGTGGCTAAGGACACGAGTCGTGTGACCGACAGAAGTGATCAGAATGTTATCATCTCGTTTTTTGTGGCAACCAAAGTTATTTTTGAGCATTTAATTAAGAAAATCTGAGGTGTAAATGTTAGGTAAGGAAATATTTAATTTGATAAGTTAAATTATTTATTTTGTTAATTTCTTCACTTCAAATAAATTATTCCAAAATTTTGGCTATAAATAGGGGCCTTTAGAATCTGAAAAATTCACACCAAAAATATTTCCAAGTTATATAAGTTTATTTGAGAGTTTGAGTGGTAGAAATGATAGTAAAGTGAGGTAATTTTGAAGTGAAGAATCAAAGTTTTCAAGTTCTAGCATGTTTTCAAATTCTAGCAAGTTTCCAAGTTCAAGCATGTTTGCAAGTTCAAGTTTTCAAGAAGGTGGTAATTACTTATCTTAACGTCATGATTTATATTAGTTAAGTAGTTATTAGCATATATGTTAATAAATATAAAGTTGAGATTATAATGGAGTTTATGAATTCGTTGAGTTTAAGTTATGTGTAATAATATGCATGAGAATAAGAATTAAGTTGTTTTAAGTTGAGACATAGATTGAGCATGTTATTAGATTGAGTTTAAGTTGAATAGAATTTACATGTTAAGTTAATATGAGATGTTATCACCTTCATTACATGTTAAAATGTAGTTGATATGGTAAATTTTTATAGTAATGAGTAATTTTTGTATATAAGATCAAGAATTGAGTTATTTGGCATATTATAATTTGTCATAAAGATTTTGATGTTAGTATGCAAAGTGAGATTCATTTTTATTAGATGGCATATATGATGAATTTCATAAAGTTTCAAGAGTAATTGGTATGAAATTCCTCATATGATTAAGTGATGAGTAAGGTGATCAAGTTTTAGTTTTGATATAGGATATTATCTGTGTAAAGCTGAATCGGTCTGATGAGCCAGACGAGGAGACCAAACCAGAGGCAAGCCGACCCAAAAGGCGGGAAGACTAGCGATCGAACAACTCAATGATCGATCAGACAAGATCTCGAGCAGCTCAATGCTCGACCTGACGAGAGATCGAGCAGCCCAATGCTCGACCAGACAAGCGATCGAGCAACCAAACGCTCGACCAAACACGCCAAGCAGTCTATCACTCGACCAGATAAGTGAACGAGCAAGCTAGTCGACCTCAGCAGGTCGATCGCTTCAAGGAGCCCATAATCGAGAAGCCCATAATCGACCTAGTCACAGGCGCGTATATCGCAGGTGCGCGTGAGAGCCTCTAACTGAATCCCAGGAGAATATTTACCCCATGTGCAGGGGGACACGTGTCGACAATGTATTGGGTGATAGCAACAACAACCTCTGACAGCTCCCAACGCCCCGCGCGACCTCTGACATGTGCGCGGCGTGTCAGATACGGACGGGTAGTTTGGGTAGTCAACTCAACCTTATCCGGGCAGCTATTAGGGCAGGTATCTCACCTCTATATAAAGGGGGTGAGCCTTTCTTCCTTAAGACATTCTATTCATTTCTTATTTCAGTATACTCATACACATACTGACTTAAGCATCGGAGGCTCTTCACCGGACACAACCCCCGGTGTGAGAGTTATTTGCAGGTTTCCGACGTTCTACTGGCGAGGACCAAACTCTATTCATTCCAAACTGGACCAGGATGCTCACACTTGCATTATTGACGCCGTCTGTGGGAACTTCTTTGTTCAAAAAGTAGTGTTTGAAGCTCAGCTATGGCGGACGGGATTCCCAAAAACTTGCAGTCGACGTTCGACGACGCTTGGACGACGACCAGGCCGATTGGACAAGGCCCTCCTCCGGGTTTCTCTAGCCCTCCTCAAACGCCGATTACCCCTACACTGGTCCAGCACGGTGTGGGAACGGCGGCAACAAACCCCGGAGGAGACGCTGGTTCTAGTCGCGCCTAGGAGGCACGAGCAGCGGCAGCAGTGGCGATGCCGCCCCCACCGCCTCACAATCCAGTTGTGGCCCAACCTGGAGACACGGTGATACAAGGTGGAGCTCCACCTCCAGTAGCTGGACAGGCCCCTGGTCAACAAATAGTGACGATGACCCGAGAAGAGATGCAGAGGATAGCGGCGGCCGTGGCGGCGCAGGCGGTGCAGCAAGTCATGAGTCACACATCCCACGCCACCACTGCGCCGACCTCGGCGATGGGGAACCAAGATGAAGATGTGTCCAGTTATGGAGAAGGAGGGGTTGTGAGGGACCGCGCGATGGAAAGAATGGCGGAGCAGTTGCGCCAGTTACAGGACAAAATTGAAGGGAGGCCAGAAAGAAGGGCTCGAGGACATCCTTTCTCAAGGGAGATTCTCGCTGCTCCTCTGCCGGCTAATTTCAAGGAGACCAACTTGGTGTATGACGGGTCGTCTGACCCGTCGAGGCATGTGAGGACCTTTGAGAATATGGCTGTGTTGCATGGATATTCTGATTCCGTTTGTTGCAGGGCATTTTTATCGACCTTACACGGAGGAGCGCTTGACTGGTTTCATCAATTACCCTCGGGGTCGATTGCGGATTTTGAGGATTTTGCCAGCAAACTCACTAATTAATACTCGAGAGCGGTGGCGCAAGAGAAAACATACTTGACTTTGATGGCGATGAGGCAGGGTGAGAAGGAGTCATTGAGGAAGTATGTTGCTCGATACAATCAGACGTGTTTGGAGGTGCACTCAGCTTCAGATGAGGTGAAGGCGGGAGGATTGATAAGGAGTCTTCGGGCAGGCCCTTGTCGAATTTCCTTGGCAAAAACCCCGGCTCGATCGTATGAGGATGTGCTGAAGCGATGCAGGAAGTACATTAATTTGGAGGAGATAGAGAGGGAATTTGCAAAGCTCGAGGGGGTGGCTCGGCCAGAGCCAAAAAAGGAACAAAGCCCACCAAGGGGGAGATCACCAAAGAGGAGTTCGCCCAAGAGGAGTGAGCAAAAGAGGGCGTTGCCTCGAGGGAGATGCCGAGATTCGAAAAAGGAAAAAAGTGATGAGTGGCAGAGGAGGCCGATATTGTTCGAAAGGCAGAGGTACCACTCGTTTACGCCCTTGAGGAAAGATATGACAGAGGTGCTCGAGGCCATGGAGCAAAAAATGTCGACTGAGGATGTGACGTGGCCGAAGACAAGGTTTACGGGCCCGCTTCGACCCAGATCAGATATATATTGTCGATTTCACTGAGATTACGGCCACACCACGGAGAACTGCAGGCATTTGAAAGATGAGATTGAGAGGCTGATTCGGGCTGGATATTTGAAAGAGTTCGTATATCATGATAGAGTGAAAGGGAAAGGAAGGAGATGGTGTAGGGATGATTCTGAAGAGAGGAGTGATAGAGATGGGGAAGGAGATGGTGGAGATGGTCGAGATGGTCGAGGGAAAAAGCCGAGAAGAGACGGTGATAAAGGAGGTCAAGGAGGAGAAGCCCCGTTGAAAAGTGGAATGATTTACATGATTTCTTGAGGGCCAACGGATGGTGACTCGAATAGGGCCAGGAAGGAGCATGCTCGAGCAGTGAAGAGGAAAAGAGAGGAGGTGGGGATTACGGCTCGTATTCCGGTGATAAGTTTCAAGGCAGAGGATGCCGAGGGAGTGGTTTTACCACACAATGATGCTTTGGTGATAACGGCGGAGGTTGCAGGCTTTGACGTGAAGAGGGTGTTTATTGATGCCGGGAGTTCGGTAGATGTTATGTTCTATGATTGTTTTGTACAGATTAATAAGGAGCTGAATATGGAGCGGAAGCCGGTGACCACGGAACTTTACGGCTTTAACGGGGGAGAGGTTATGCCGATGGGAGAGGTCAGTTTGCCCGTGGCATTGGGATCGGGAGAGCTGAGGAAGGTGCGCATGGTGAGATTTGTGGTCGTAGGAGCTGAGTCGTCCTACAACATCGTCATGGGACGGACGAGCTTGAATGCATTCCAGGCTGTCGTATCCACGTACCACATGACGATCAAATATCCAGTGGGCGAAAACTTAGGGGAGATTGCTGGGGATCAGCTCACTTCGAGAAGCTGCTACCAAACGACAGTCAGAAATAATAAGCAAGTAGCGAAGAGGCAGGCCGAGTCGAAGGGGGAGGAGATTAATTGACCAGGAGGATCGAGGTCGAGGGAGGATAAGCAGAAAGTGGAAAAGGGTAAGTAGAAAATGGATATCCGGCCAGGTGGAGAAGTCGAGGAGATTTAGATGATCGAGGGGTGTGAAGGAAGAAAGTTTAGGATTGGAAAGGATCTGGAAGAGCCTATTCGATCGAGGCTGATCGATCTGGTTAGGGAGTTCGCTGATATTTTTGCCTATACGGCAGAGGAGTTAACGGGGATAAGTGCGGAGGTGATCGAACACCGGCTAAACATCGACATCAGCGTGAGGCCGGTGAAGCAGAAAAGAAGGCACCATGTGGCAGAGATGGACAAGATCATTGAGCATGAGGTCGAGAAACTGCTGGGAGCGGGGCACATTAAGAAGATTCAGTTCCCCGAATGGTTGTCAAACACGGTGATGGTGTCGAAGGCTGAAGGGAAGTGGAGGATGTGCATTGATTTCCGTGATCTGAATATAGCATGCCCATAGGACCTATACCCACTGCCCAGAATTGACCAGCTGGTCGACTCCACGGCAGGATGCGAGCTGTTGAGCCTGATGGATGCTTCCCAGGGATATCATCAAATTCCCTTAGCAAGAGAGGATAGGAAGCAGGTGAGTTTCGTGACGAGTCGAGGGACCTATTGTTACGTGGTCATGCCGTTCGGCCTAAAAAATACGGGTGCCACGTATCAAAGGTTGGTCGATAAAATCTTTAAGGAGCAACTAGGGAAGAACCTGGAGGTGTATGTGGATGATATGTTGGTGAAGAGTAAGGAGGAGTTGGATCATGTGCGAGATTTGAAAGAAACATGCCTAACATTACGGAGATATGGGATGAAGCTGAATCCGGCTAAATGCTCTTTCGGGGTGAGGTCAGGAAAATTCTTGGGTTATTTGGTGACCAAGAGAGGTATTGAAGTTAATCCGGAGAAGGTTCGAGCTGTGATGGAGATGAAGTCACCGACGAATGTTAAAGAAATGCAGATCTTAGCTGGTAGAATTGCGGGGCTGAGTCGTTTCATATCGAAGGTGGCGGAGGAAAGCGGCCTATTATTCAAAACATTGAAGAAGAGTGCGAAATTCCAATGGACGGAGGAGGCGCATAAGGCATTTGAGGAGTTACGAGGGGTGCTGGCCAACCTTCCCTTATTGGCTAAGCCCGTACAGGGTGGGGAGCTGGTGTTGTACATTTCTATTGGAGAAAGGGTTGTGAGTTCGGTGTTGTTGTGGGAGGAAGGAATAGCGCAAATTCCTATCTACTATGTGAGCAGGGTGATGTAGGGGGCAGAGACAAGGTATTCGGAGATCGAGAAGTGTGCTCTGGCTGTGGTTGTAACTGCTCGAAAGTTAAGACCTTATTTCTTAAACCATAAGGTGAAGGTGCAAACGAATATGCCGCTGGAAGAAACGCTTGGTCGGCCATCCGTCTCTGGTCGGTTGGTGAAATGGGCGGTTGAACTGAGTGAGTATTCTTTGATGTATGAGCCGAGGAGGGCCATAAAGGCACAGGTGTTGGCTGATTTTATCCAAGAAGGCACGAAAGTCGAGGAGGAGTCAGAGGGGTTATGGCAGTTGTTTGTGGATGGATCTGTGGCCCAATGCGGGGCAGGATTGGGAATTGTCCTTGTCTCTCCCAAAGGCGACTACTTAGAATTTGCGGCTAAAGTGGGGTTCAGGATATCCAATAACGAAGCTGAATATGAGGCAATGATTAAGGGCTTTAGTCTAGCCAAAGCGGGAGGAGCTCGAAAATTACAAGTGCATTCTTATTCTCAACTGGTAGTGGGCCAGTTTCAGGAAGGGTTTGAAGTAAAGGAGGATCGGATGCAAAAATATGTAGATGAGATGAAGAAGCTAAGAGAGGAGTTCGATTCGTTCGAGCTAATACAAATCCCTCGAGGGGAAAATGGTCGAGCAGACCTATTGTCGAAGATTGCTCAAAGCTTGGTTGATTGCAAGAGTAAAAGTGTCACATTATTGCATCTCGAAAAGAGTGTGGTCGAAACTGAAGTGGCGGAGATTGAAGAAGTGGAGGATTGGAGGGCCCCGATCTTGGAGGAGCTGAGAGAAGGAGCGATAAAGGCGGTTAGGAGGTTTTTTGAGCATGGAGGTATTCTTTACAAACGATCCAATGGAGGACTGCATTTGCGTTGTGTTACTAAAGAAGAAGGTCGATACGTGCTGAGAGAGATGCACGAAGGGTGCTGCAGTGACCATAGTAATGCAGTGACCATAGTAAGTCAGGGGCCTTGGTCGCAAAGATTTTAAGGGCAGGATATTTTTGGCCGACGATGAGAGAAGATGCGAATGCGATGGGTAAAAAGAAGTGCTTGCAATGCTAAAAGCATGGTCCCCTCATCCACCAACCGGCTGAAGCCATGACGACGATGAGTGCCCCTATACCATTCGAACAGTGGGGTACCGACCTGGTGGGGCCAATGCCTCAAGGGACGGGGCAAAGGAAGTTCTTGATAGTGGCGGTCGATTATTTCACGAAATGGGTGGAGGCCGAGCCCTGGCGAAGATCACAGAGGAGAAAGTAATTAAATTTCTATACAATAACATTTACTGCCGTTTTGGTGTACCCAAATTGTTGATTTCTGACAATGGCACCCAGTTCAATGGTAAGCGGATTCGAGCATTGTGTGAAGATATGAAAATCGAACAACATTTTGCCTCCGTAGCTCATCCACAAGCTAACGGCCAGGTCGAGGTAACCAATCGAATTATACTAAATGGGCTGAAAACAAAGTTGGAGAAGGCCTCGGGAGCATGGGTCGATGAGCTGAGCTCCGTACTTTGGGGTATCGCACAACTCCAAGTTCGACCACAGGAGAAACCCCGTTTAGTTTAGCTTACGGAATGGAAGCATTGTTGCCGGTTGAGATAGAGTTATCATCCCAGAGGACGAGCACATATGATGCTGAACAGAACGAAGATTTGATGATGGCGGCCTTAGATACTATCGAGGAGCTGCATGGAAGAGCAGCTATCAGGGTGGAGGCCTACAAGCAAAGGATGTGTGCCGCTCATGACAAAAAGGTAAAGATTCGCAGACTCCAAGTCGGTGACCTGGTATGGAAGTGCGTCAATGTACTCAAGCATGTGGGAAAGCTGGAGCCAAATTGGGAAGGGCCATACCTGGTCGACCGAGTGCACGCAGGAGGAGCGTACTCGCTCAAGGATGCCGAAGGCCGATCACTTGCCAGGTCATGGAACATAGCTAATCTGAAAAAATATTATGTTTGAATTTTTTTTAAGAAGCCCAGGAAGTTCGAACAAAGATGTAAATTGCAAAGTTTTCCAAAAGTCAATGAAGTTCAGTGATTTTTCTGATTTTACCCACTTTATTGCACATTTTCTTATGCTTGGAATGTTGGTATAATTTGGATGACAGGATGTATGTGGTATGGTCTGACTTGGTGGTCGCTTGTTTGGAACATTTCTTGGGGTGGGCAGGTTGGTCGAAGACCTCCTGTTTAGAACATTCCTCGGGGTGGGCAAGTGTGAAGACCAAAACCCACCAGGACTAAGGCCCTAGGGCTGGGTGGTCGCTTGTTTAGAACATTCCTTGGGGTGGGCA
>CACSLK010005510.1:0-14759 GCA_902706635.1 Striga hermonthica
AGCCGTCCCCACCTCAGCAGCCGTCCGTCCAGGACTACTACATACCTCAGCCGGCCCAGCCCTTCTCACCTCAGCATCAGTCCGCCCAGAACTACTATATACCTCAGCCGCCCGAGTCTCAGCAAGGTGAGATTTTTAAATTAACAATTTTTTTTTTCGGTCCAATTTATGATTTCTTTTTTCCAATTGAATTACACAGATGATGATGACAAGACTTTTCAAGCTGACACGCTTCTCACACCTCAACCTCAATTTGTATATACTCGGAGGGGGTCCAGACAGCGCAGGCCTCCGAATCCATACACTCCTAATTAGTTAGTTGTATTGAACTCGTGGATTTTGTGTTTCATTTTCAATTGTTGGATTGTATGTAAAAAACCGAATTATATCGTTTTGTATATATTGTTTATTTAACAAATTATTGTGTTTTTTTATTTGTTTCGTTATAGTGTATGTTGAATTATTATTGGCCGGATATGTTGATATTATTTGCTCGAACAGGTATATTTGATTTTTGGGTAAATTTAAATTTACCAAATTTTTTCAATTTTTTTTTTTAAAACGTATTTTAAAAATACATTTTAAACCAATTTAAAAAATGAAAAAATATGAAACCGTATATAAGCAATACGTTTTTTATTTTTAAAAAACATAAAAAAAATGTATATTACGTATTTATGAAATACGTTTTACTTTTTAGAAAAATTCAAAAAAAAAATAAAATTAAAACGTATTTTATATATACGTTTTGGTTAATAAAAAATATTTAGAAAAAAGAAATTTTGTAAACCGTATTTAAGAATTACGGTTTCAAGTTGATTAATTACATTAATTAAGCTAATTAAGAAAGACATATTCTATGAATACGTTTTCATTTGAATAATTATATAAACCGTATTTAAAGAATACGGTTTAACAAATATTTTATGCAGAAAACGTATTCCTTGAATACGTGCTTTTTACTTTTGTTCACTCTATTTTTTTTTTTTGTCCACTTATTTATTGTTTTTTTTCTTTTGGTAAAAAATTCATTAAAGGTGAGTGCCAAGGTAAATTTTAAAGGCCTAGCTTGTTTATAAGATTTTTTTTTTGATTGGTTTTTTAGTTAATTAGGATTAATTTTTTAAAAAATATGTTTGGTTAGGTTCAAGTGAAATTTTGAATTTGTATTAAAATAACATTTAAAATAAAGTAGTTAAAGTTAATTTGATGTAAAAGTAAGAAATAAATGATTGGAAGTGATGGGTAGTTAAAATTAGGGCAATGCTATATGTACAATTTTAGTTTACAACATTGGTTGACAACTTAATTAAAAGTATCATTAACTCAAATTTTAATCATACACTTAATTGCATCTCAACCACTCACATTATGCCACATCATGTTGTCATTGAAGGTTGTAGCACCCCACCTAGACTTACTAAAATCAGATAAATTTTTCGCGCTATAAATGGAAAGCACTGATTTAATTTTCGAAAACTCATATTAATTTTTCGAAAATACTTTAACTTTAGTATGCGAGATGCTACTCAACTTAAATCTTAAATCTTTGATCTTTCATATATTTAAACTACTAGGCATGCAACTAAGTATAATCCATTACTCTAATAAGGCGCCATGAACATCCCAAGATTTTAAACATGCATAGTCTGAAATACTGAAATACTAGTCTGAAATTCTGAACTACTGAAATACTAGTCTGAAGTTCTGAACTACTGAAATACTAATCTGAATACTAGTATGAAATCCTGAAATGCTAGTCTAATATTCTGAAATACAGTTCTAGAATGCGGAAACAAATATAGGTTCAAGATCAAGGGCATACAAGCAATCAATGAAAAATAACCAAGGCATAAATAAATCAAACAATACAAAACATAACACAACACAAATATCCTGACTGATGACCACCACCACATCTGGCTCACGCTCCACGCGGGACTCCATCACCTGAAAAATAGGATAGTGGGGAGGCATGAGCACAAAGGAATCAACGGTGCTCCACTGGGACCGGCACTGAATACTCAGGACAATTAATAACAAACTATGAAATCAACATATATATGAATAAACTGGTCTGACTATGGGACTAGCGGTAAACCGGTACTCATGTGTACACTCTGGGGGTCCCCTCCCACAGAAATCCAGTAAAGGCACTAATCACCCTATCTGGACGCTAGACTTAGGACGGGCCCTAATTACACACATCCGAGTCATAACTGAAATACTGAAATATTGACCAGGACGGGATCACTCATCCGTCTTGATCCTTCAATTTAATCACATATAGATCTCAGACATGGTAAATTATTAAAAGTGATGAAATATACAGTACATGGTCCCCACCTGGAAACTGGCGAATGCAAATGCTGAAAATGCTGAAATGGGTAGCTGAGGGACGCTCGACTATCCTCAAGCTACAAAATATATCAAGCGAAATATTCTTGGAAATGGGCTCAGAATAAAACTCAAATCTTTAATATCTTATTGTCAAGGTTCGCTCACTCTGCTTTAAAAATTTATATTAGGGATTTACGAGCTGATTTTGAAAATATTATTGTCTTTGAGGCATTCTAGAGTTCTCTGAAATATTTCTAAGTCTGGACTATGTTCTGACTGAAATTAAATCTGACTTGGCTATAATCTAAAATATATATCTGAAATTCTATCTCTGAAATTCTATCTGAAATATATATCTGAAATTCTATCTGAAATATATATCAGAAATTCTATCTGAAATATATATATATATATATATATATATATATATATGAAATTCTATCTATGAAATATATATCTGAAATTCAATCTCTGAAATTCTATATGAAATTCTATCTGAAATTTCTCGGTTGAACTGAAATTCTCTTCGAACCAACTGGACTGCCCGGACTGGTTCGACTGAACTGGATCAACGGCTCACTCGGAGTCGGTCGATCATTCGCTTGACTATGTGCAGCTCGGTTTGACCGTGGTCCGGGTTCGACGTGGCAACTCGGGCCGGCACAAACTCGACTGACACGACTTAACCGATGCATGGGTTTGAAACGGTGCCACGGTCACTGACACAGGGGCGTGCTTGGACCACGGCTAAGGGATAAGACACATAGATGATAGACGAATGGACTCGGTGCACGGGCACGCACTCGGTGGTTTGACTCGGACTCGGTGCACGGGCACACACTCGGCGGTTCGGCTCCAACGGTCGGACGAGAGTCAATAAAGTGCGCGAGACGACGATACGCGTTAATAATAAATACTACGACATCTAAAGTTACTTAAACGGTACTAGGGTTCGGTCAATTAAATACGGATCTGGAATTTACCCAGTTATCGGAACCAAAAAAATCTAGTGTTCTCGATTCTCGAAAGCCTAACTCATTTAAGGCCAATATTCAAATCTCTAATTGCTATGTGATTTATATCGATCTTATAGTCAACAACTGCAGCTAAAATCCACAACCAGACTACTTTCTATATTTATCGCATTTATC
Organism: Striga hermonthica; assembly: GCA_902706635.1. NCBI lineage: Eukaryota > Viridiplantae > Streptophyta > Magnoliopsida > Lamiales > Orobanchaceae > Striga > Striga hermonthica. The sequence goes on from CACSLK010005510.1 coordinate 3,492, forward strand.
GACTAAAGTCCCGATTTTTAATCAAAGTCAAACGGTATCCAAAAATCATAAAATTCGAAACGTAACATCCTCAAAATAAACGTGATCTACAGTCAAAATAACAAGTCTAAAGTCAACCCCAAGACTAGTCAACTCAAAATCGCTACGACCGGTCAACACATTTGACCTGCTAGTTTGTCTATCAAACGAAGTTAAAAAATTTTCAAATTCGCACCTAAGCTTAAGACAACGCAGCGAATTTAATGATATTTATTTCGCCATTTTATCACATTCATTTAAAAAGTCCCGATTAATCGCTTCAAGTCCAAAAATCCCGATTAATCAAAATCGACAAATCGACATTTCAATTTTTCTTATCTCATTTATATCATCAATTCTAAGCCATAAAAATCGAGTTTTAGCTATTATACCTTAAAATGTTCGAAAACGAGCGGTTCGGGAATAGATCGGGCTAAGAAAATGAAGAAAAAGGGAGCAAGTCGGATCGGGGCTACGCGTGTGGGCCTTGAATCCGGGGTTGAGCAGCTTCTAGCACCAGACTGAGGTGCTTGGTCGCGCATTGGAAGTTGCTGGTCAGGTCACCGGTGCAGGATGGCGCGGAGGAGCCATTTTCCGGTGGAAACTCGCCGGAATTGGTTTGTTAGCTTTCTTGTGCGCGGTGGGGCTGCGGGGTGGACCAAAGGTGGTTGGACTCGCGCTAAAACAGCTCAGGCGGCACAAACTCGGGTGTGCAGTGGACGAGCTGAGAAGGAGCTGCCGGCGCGACCTTGGTGTAGGCGCGGCTCGCCGGAGTGGGGGTCGTCGGATTCTCACCGGAAATAGAAAGGTGAGGTGAAGCTTAACACATGTTTTAAGTATGGAGGTGATTTTTTTTAGCTTGGATCTTGAAGAGTGTTTGGATCTTAAAAAATGAAGGTGGATCTTGATATATGCTACAACATTATGTGTTATTTGAGTGTTGACATCAAAACCACCTCAAGGTCGGGATCGACGACACGTGGTATGCCGATGAGCGAGGGGATCGCCGAGTAGATAAGAAGAATAACATTCGAGCTGAAAGAGACCGACCTCGTCAAAGGTAGACCTCGGGTAGATCCCGACCTATGGAGAGTCGACATCTAGTCGTCAGAGACAGCATTAAATGCCCATCGAATCAATCGTCTCGACCCACGTGAGGGCATCATAGCTAGGGGGCCCACCGACAAGAAAAGCTGCGTCCAAGCGTCATTCAGCATTTAATGCCGCCGAATCTTCTCAAAAGACGGGCCGACAGTTACTATAAATAGGCGAATTAAACATGATACAATGATTTTTTTCGGTCACATTAATTCTCGCATTTACTACCTCGGTTCACACATAAAACCGACCTCTTGTAATAGAAAGACCAACTTATAAGACATTATACCGACTTACCGCAGTTAATGAAAATATCATACACCATTATTAAGATTACCTTAAACCCGTCTTAATCATTGAAACCTTATATTAAATTAGTTGATCAAATTCGTTTATCAACATTGAGCTAGATCTTAAAATGTAGATGTTCATGAGTAGTAGATCTAGGATTTTTCTTTGAAAGAGGAAAAAGATGATAAATAGCAAAAACTAGGGTTTGAAAGAGGATGTTGGAGAAGAGATAACATGTGCTACATATAGAATGTGTAGGAACTAGGGTTTGATTTCTTAATGGGCTCAATAATCTGGCCTACGCGTGTGGGCCTCAAATCCGGGGTTGAGCAGCTTCTAGTACCGAACTGAGGTGCTTGGTTGCGCATTGGAAGTTGATGGTCAGGTCACCGGTGAAGGATGGCGTGGAGGAGCCATTTTCCGGCGGAAACTCGCCGGAATTGGTTAGTTGGCTTGCTTGTGCGCGGTGGAGCTTCGGGATGGACCATGGGTGGTTGACTCGTGCTAAAATGGCTCAGGCGGCATGAACTCGGATGTGTGCAGTGGAAGAGCTGAGAAGGAGCTGCCGGCACGAGCTTGGTGTAGGCGCGGCTCGCTGGAGCGGGGGTCGCCGGGTTCTTACTGGAAATAGGAAGGTGAGGTGAATCTTAACCCATGTTTTGAGTATGGAGGTGATTTTTTTGAGCTAGGATCTTGAAGAGGGTTTGGATCTTAAAAAATGAAGGTGGATCTTGATATATGCTACAACATTATGTGTTATTTGAGCTAGATCTTAAAATGTAGATGGCCATGAGTAGTAGATCTAGGATTTAGAAGATGATGAATTGTAAAAACTAGGGTTTGAAAGAGGATGTTGGAGAAGAGGAAACATGTGCTATATATAGAATGTGTAGGAACTAGGGTTTTGTTTTTTTAATGAGCTGAATAACCGGGCCTATAAAATCCTATGCTTGGGCTCGAATTTAAATTGGATATGAACTAAGAAATTAAATGTTGTGTCTTATTAAATATTATCGAACTTTAACAAATTAAATTAGTCGGTCCGAATAATAATAATAATAATAATAATAATAATAATAATAATAATAATAATAATAATAATAATAATAATAATAATAACAATAATAATAATAATGGGCTCAGATTAAAATCGACTAGATGCTCGATTTTAATATGGACTAGAATAAAATTAGACTTGGACTTCGGCTCGATTTAACTTAAATGGAGCGGAATAAAATCGAACATATGCTTGATTAACTTAAATAGGCCGACTAAAATAATTGGACTCACTCGAAAATAGTTAGGCTCGAATAATTAAATTATTCGACTTCGATCTGCTTAAATAAAATTTTGATTAATCCAAGGCTCAATTTTAAAAATATAACCGATACTTGGGCTAAATAAATCTGACTTTAATAATTAAAATCGAATAAATTCTCCATGGCTTAGACTTTTATACTAGTTACTCAATTTAATGCAAATAATAATTTTATAGAAATAAATTCGAGCTCCATAGATAGTAACTAATATTCTGGGCGTTACAATATATTCTCCTTAAAATATTTCCGTCCTCGGAAATGCCAAAACTAAACATAAGTCCGACTCGACTAGAAACTAGGAATCAAAAAATACATAATACTAATAAGAAGCAACTCTGGGTAACGAGCGTGGATCTCATTATCTCGTTCCCAAGTGGCCTTGGCCTCACCATGGTGGCTCTAGTGAACTTGAACTAGAGATACATCTCTATTTCTAAGGCGTTAGACCTTTCGGTCCAAAATCGCTATCGGCTGCTCCTTGTAAGTCAGGATATGCCTGACCTCGAGCTTTCTGAAATTCAACACGTGCCCTGGATCATGCAGGTAATTTCTCAACATCGACACGTGGAAGACGTTGTGCACACCCGAAAGCTGGGTGGCAACGCCAAACGATATATTACCTCATCCACTCGGTCGAGGATCTTGATTGAGCCTAAGAAACGGGGATCTCGGTCTAGTACTATGGTCTCGGCTACTCCATGGAATCGAGATATTCCACGGACGTAAATACTGGAAACTGCTCCATGGTCATCGTCATCCTCACGGGCAAAGGCGGACAGACTTCGCAAGTCGGTCCACAACTACCCAACCGAATCGAGCTGCTCTTTCGATTTGGAAAGCCCCGTAACGAAATCCATGGTAACGTGCTCTAAATTTCACAACGGAACTCTAGTGGTTGCATAAAACTGGGTGGAACTTGTGCTCGGCATTCACCTGCTGGCAAACCAAGCACTTTTCCACATCTTCAGAAATGCTAAACTAAGGTATATGTCAAAAACATAGGCCATATACAAATCAAACTCAAGTCTAAGATTCTAACTCTGAATTATGTCTTCCCCCTACTACTGATCTTGGTTGTGCCATGGCAACTCCAGTTTCAAGCCCCTAGATAAATTCAGACTAGTGACTCTTATTTCAAGCCCCCACAATTTACTCGGCCTTATGGCTGTCATACACCGTTAACCCAAGTTCACAACCTGGGGTTTCTGTCTAGATACTGCTATAGGGCGGTACCGGCATCGGTCGGTCTCGCTGGTACTCGTTCGCCAAGGCGACTCGCTAAAATCTCACTATGTGCCTTAGATAAAATTTAAGACAAAACTTTATAAACTATATTTGGGAACTACAAAAGAAGCTCACTATTCTCTTAGCACCATTGCCCTAGCTATGGCGACACTCCTGGACTCATGAAGGCCTACTTCTCGTCTCTCTAACTAGTGTACCTTCCGCAAAAAATGGATGTAGGCACTATCTCACAAGTCAACTCGGATCAACGTGAGGCTCATCTAAGGTTTCCACATGTTCAAGCTCGAGATCATCTTCTCTAATTCGAGACGTAGGGAAAAATCGCTCAACATTTCTCGAGAATTTCGGTGACAAGGCCCAACTGTTAGGCTTAGCTCGCCGTCTCGGCTCTATGTTGAAAATGACTGAGGTAACTAAACTATTTCTCATCTGCAGCTGTGACCCTCAGGGTCATCTTACCATCACACTAGTATAAAAGTCTTTCTGTGGCTAGCCTGTAAGTGACTTTCATCGGTTCAGGGTTGGCTTAGTCTTAGCATGAATACCTGATCTCTTCTCTATTGTATGTCGGTCTACTATTGACCGAGAATCTTTCTCTCGCTATTTCTTCCTTGTACATCAACTTCCACACTTGTGTTTGTACTAAATCGTACGATACCATGTCCATCAACTTTTATTAACTATTTCGGTAGCCAATCGCTCTTTTTAACGGATTTGTCATTCAGAACGCAAACCTCTAAGCATTCTGATCGTCCATAAATCTGTAATATTAATGAGGACAACTAGCAATTGTGGTTCGACTTGTTGTGACTCGACTCCTGACGATGCGGTACGTTGCACACGGTATGTTGCATGCGGCTTACCCACTACCCGGGGCCCACGGGCGTAGAACACCTGCATGCTATACCTACGGCATTAGTGTTGCCTGCAGTCATAAACACAGTTGTATCCACGTCTTATGCTAGTGGCTTCACGGTACTGTGGTGTTGAATAATCTTGGCGCACTACTACTGGATCTAACTTCTTCCTGATACAAATTGAGGGTCTCACTACTTATATGGGTAAAATTTTCCCAAGGGTACTTAAAATTTCAATGTTGAGGCTTTTCTGTTCTTTCTTCCCTCAACGTCTAATCTAAAGCTAGTGATGTCATACACCACTAGTACTTAGAGATGACTTCATCACCTCAACTTTCTCGTGCTTTTCGATCTTGAGGCTTCGGGCTCCTCAACTTCTCATAGAGGATGTCCGAGCTTCAAGTTCAATGTTGGAACTTGTTGTCTTTCCGTATGGGTCGACAACTTTTTGACTCTTAAAGGTGAGTACTTACTCTCCTCCTTGAGTTTACATAACTTTTGGTAATTGGTGCACATCTCCTTCCTTCACGAACCATCGGGCACACCCTAGGGTGACGCTCATGGTCCAACAATTCACAATTCGAATCTGGGTCTTCAGTTCTTGCAACATCTTGGCGTCTGGGTCTTCAGCTCTTGCAGCTTCTTGGAGTCTCTCAGTTTGGCGCTTTTGACGCTAGTCCTACTCTAGCACCAGGTCAATCGAATTTCATTTGTCGGTCAAGTGGTCTTCTAGGTAACATTTTGAAAATACGAACACGCGATTAAAACAATGGTTAACTCTCAGGACACTGTTAGTGAAGTGTTCTCTCTCTTCATGGCTTCAAGAATTTTCCTATCGACATATCGTCCATCTGCGCACAACTTCAAACTCGAGAGTTGTAGCATTTGGCACATGTATGCGAAATTTGTAAGTCTTCGTCTTCTTAAACATGCTATCTCAACTTCCACTCGGCTTTCATTAAATTCTCTGCGAACTGTCTTATGAGTATTCTCACACTATAAGAACTTCCTTGGGGGATGGCTGCCTTTCAAGACGAATGAGTAAGTCGTCTCGATGTCAAAACATGGCTCGACGTGCGATTTTCCGCTCTAGCTTCTTTTAAACTGGGTCTCTTCTTCCTCTAACTACGAGAGATCACTTCATATGGAAAATATGTATGTTATGATTCAGCTTCAAGCCTCCATGGTTTCTCCCGGACTTGTGGCTTTTATTTCAAGCCTCTAGGATTTACCCGGATCTATGACTCTTATACACTGAAAATCTATTACTTATAATACTAGTTGGACGACATCTTGTCAGCTCAAGTGAAGTAACCTCTAGAGTTGAAACTTAACTTAAAGCTCACATAGCTCAAGCAATAGAAAGTCCACTACTTTATCTATGTGTTGCAATCTATCGGCTTGTTAATCTAACTTCTGCAAGTGTCAAATTATAGCAGTAACTCGCTCCTTGCAGTCTTTATATTATGGAAGCAATAAAACTTTTGGCCTCAACTTGAATTTTAACGAAGTTTTCGAAATATGCAAAAATTCTCACAACAAAAGTGTCGCGAGTTCACGAAACGGAGATAATTAAACTATACGCACCTTCTTGAGTCTTCTGGACTTCTGCTTCTATTGGTGACGGGCGTATGTGCTGACACTTCCTCCTCCTTGTTGATCTTGGATCGACTATTGCTTGTTGGGTCCTGCCATTTCTGACAGAATTTACTAAAATGTAGAAATTACACTGTCTTAACTCTAATTTCGAAATCGATCTTATGGCTCTAATATATCGCCACGGTTATTTCTAGTGTTATATTTCGCTCCGTCCTCAGAAAAGTCATTGACTGAAATAGTACAACCGATAAATAAATAGTTACACTTTACTTTAATACTTTATCGAATTCCGAAAACACCAAGCTTGGCTGGAGTTTCAGTTACACTAAAATCTTCTAAGTTCTGGCTAAAATCGGACTACAGTCCTGAACTAAATCTTATATTCTGGCTAGTTTTATCAACTCTGTAATCGAGGATAGATCGTACGCCCCAGAAATATTATGACTATAATAAATATGCATTCGCAATAATAAAGGTTGTTCAGGTGACGTACCTCAGAGTCGGCACGACGTGAGCGTGGTGTGGTAATATCTCTTACTAAAATTACAGTATACAGAACCACTTAGTGGCTCTGATACCAACTGTAGCACCCCGCCTAGACTTACTAAAATCAGAGTAAATTTTTTGCGCTATAAATTAAAGCACTGATTTAATTTTTGAAAACTCATATTAATTTTTCGAAAATACTTTAACTTTAATATGCGGGATGCTACAAAACTTAAATCTTAAATCTTTGATCTTTAATATTTAACCTACTAGGCATGCAACCGAGTATAATCCATTACTCTAATAAGGCGCCATGAACATCTCAGGATTTAGATATGCATAGTCTGAAATACTAAAATACTAGTCTGAAATTCTGAACTACTGAAATAATAGTCTGAAGTTCTGAACTACTGAAATACTAATCTGAATACTAGTCTGAAAACCTGAAGTACTAGACTATAATTCTGAAATACAGTTCTAGAATGCAGAAGCAAATATAGGTTCAAACATCAAGGGCATACAAGCAATCAATGAAACATAACCAAGGCATAAATAAATCAAACAATACAAATCATAACATAACAAAAATATCCTGACTGATGACCACCACCACATCCGGCTCACGCTCTATGCAGGATTCCATCACTTGAAAAATAGGGTAGTGGGGAGGCGTGAGCACAAAGGAATCAACGGTGCTCCGCCGGGGCAGGCACTGAATACTCAGCACAATTAATAACAAACTATGAAATCAACATATATATAAACTGGTCTGACTATGGGACTAGCGGTAAACCGGTACTCATGTGCACACTCTGGGGGTCCCCTCGCACAGAAATCCAGAAAAGACACTAATCACCCCATCTGGAAGCTAGACTTAGGACGGGCCCTAATCACACACATCCAAGTCATAACTGAAATACTGAAATATTGAACAAGACGGGATCACTCATCCGTCTCGATCCTTCAATTTAATCACATATAGACCTCAAAATTAGTAAATTATTAAAAGCGATGAAATACATAGTACATGGTCTCTACCTGGAAACTGGCGAATGCAAATGCTGAAAATGCTGAAATGGGTAGCTGACGGAGGCTCGACTTTCCTCAAGCTACAAAATATATCGAGCGAAATATTCTAATACTGGGCTCAAATTAAAACTCAAATCTTTAATATCTTATTGTCTAGGTTCGCTCACTCTATTTTAAAAATTTATATTAGGGATTTACGAGCTGATTTTGAAAATATTATTGTCTTTGAGGCATTCTAGAGTTCTCTGAAATATTTCTAAGTCTGGACTATGTTCTGACTGAAATTAAATCTGACTGGGCGATAATCTAACTGGACTTAAGTCTATATGGAATTTAATCTATCTGAAATATATATCTGAAATTCAATCTGAAGTATATATTCGAAATTCTATCCGAAATATATCTGAAATTCTATCTCTGAAATATATATCTAAAATTCAATCTCGGAAATTTTATATGAAGTTCTATCTAAAATTTCTCGAACCGTCCGGATTGCCCGGACTTATTCGGTTGTACTGATAATTCTCTTTGAACCATCCGGACTGCCCGGACTGGTTCGACTGAACTGGACCGATGACTCACTCGAAGTCGGCCGATCATTCGATTGACTATGTACAACTCGGTTTGGCCGTGGTCTGGGTTCGGCGTGGCAACTCGGGCCGGTACAAACTCCACTAACACGACTTAGCCGATGCACAAGTTTGAAACCGTGCCACAGTCACTGACGCAGGAGCGTGCTTGGACCGCGTCTAAGGGATACAACGCGTAGACGGTAGATGGTCGATGCACGGGTACACACTCGGTGGCTTTACTCGGACTCGGTGCACGGGCACGCACTTGGCGGTTCGGCTCCAACGGTCGAATGAGAGTCGATCACGTGTGGAGACTACGATACGCGTTAATAATAAATGCTACGATGTCTAAAGTTACTTAAACGGTACTGGGGTTCGGTCAATTAAATACGGATCTAGAATCTACCCGGTTATCGGAACCGAATAAATCTAGTGTTCTCGATTCTCGAAAACCTAAATCATTTAAGGCCAATATTCAAATCACTAATTGCTATGTGAATTATATCGATCTTATAATCAACAACTGCAGCTAAAATTCACAACCGGACTACTTTCTATATTTATCGCATTTATCGGCTAAAGACCCAATTTTTAATCTAAGTCAAACGGTATCCAAAATTCATGAAATTTGAAACGTAGCAACCTCAACATAAACGTGATCTACAGTCAAAATAACAAGTCTAAACTCAACCCCTAGACTAGTCAATTCAAAATCGCTACGACCGGTCAACACAATTGACCGGCTCGTTTGTCTATCAAACGAAGTTCGAAAATTCTCAAATTCGCACCTAAGCCTCAAGACAACGCAATGAATTTATATTTATTTTGCCATTTATCACATTCATTTAAAAAGTCCCGATTAATCGCTTCAAGTCTGAAAGTCCCAATTAATCAAAATCGCTCGAATCAATGTTTCAAACTTTCTTATCTCATTTATATTATCATGTCTAAGCCAGAAAAATCGAGTTTTATCTATTATACCTTAAAATTTTCAAAAACGAGCAGTTCAGGAATAGATCGGGCTAAGAAAATGAAGAAAAAATGAGCAAATTGGACTGGGACTACGCGTGTGGGCCTCGAATCCGGGATTGAGCATCTTCTAGGACCGGACTGAGGTGCTTGGTCGTGCGTTGGAAGTTGCTAGTCAAGTCGCCGGTGCAGGATGGCGCGGAGGAGCTGTTTCCGGCGGAAACTCGCCGGAATTGGCTGGTTGGCTTGCTTGTGCGCGGTGGAGTTGCGGGTGTACCAAGGGTGGCTGGACTCGCGCTAAAACGGCTCAGGCGGCATAGACTCGGGTGTGCAGTGGACGAGCTGAGGAGGAGCAGCCGGCGGGAGCTTGGTGTAGGCGTGGCTCACCGGAGCAGGGGTCATCGGATTCTCACCGAAAATGGGAAGGTGAGGTGAAGTTTAACCCATGTTTTGAGTATGGAGGTGATTCTTTTGAGCTAGGATCTTAAAGAGTGTTTGGATCTTAAAAATTGAAGGTGGATCTTGATATATGCTACAACATTATGTGTTATTTGAGCTAGATCTTAAAATGTAGATGGTGATGAGTAGTAGACCTAGGGTTTTTCTTTGAAAGAGGAAGAAGATGATGAATAGTAAAAACTAGGGTTTGAAAGAGGATGTTGGAGAAGAGGGAACATATGCTATTTATAGAATGTGTAGGAACTAGGGTTTTCTTTCTTAATGGGCTCAATAACCGAGCCTATAAAATCTTACGCGTGGGCTCGAATTTAAATCGGATATGAACTAGGAAATTAAATGCTCGGTCTTATTAAATTTTATCGAACTTTGAAAAATTAAATTAGTCGGTCCAAATAATAATAATAATAATAATAATAATAATAATAATAATAATAATAATAATAATAATAATAATAATAATAATAATAATAATGGGCTCGAAATAAAATCGACTATATGCTCGATTTTAAAATGGACTAGAATAAATTTGGACTTGTGCTCGATTTAACTTAAATGGACCGGAATAAAAAAACATATGCTTGATTAACTTAAATAGGCCGACTAAAATGATTGGACTCACTCGAAAATGACTAGGCTCGAATAATTAAATTATTCGGCTTCGATTCGCTTAAATAAAATTTCGATTAATCCAAGGCTTGGTTTTAAAAATATAACTGATACTTGGTTTAAATAAATCCGACTTTAAAAATTAAAATCGAATAAATTCTCCATGGCTTAGACTTTTATACTCCCTCCTTTTCAAAATAAGTGTCGTTTTGACTTTTTTGATTAATCCATTTTGCTATGTATCTAGACATAAATATGTCAAGATACATAATAAATTGGATGAATCAAAAAAGTCAAAACGACACTTATTTTAAAAAGGAGGTAGTACTAATTACTCAATTTAATGCAAATAATATAATAAATGCATCAAATTAGAAAACTGACTATTTATGGAAATAAAGTCGAGCTCCATAGATAGTAACTAATATTCTAGGCGTTACAAATGTTGTACAAAAAAAGTTGTACAAGTAGCTTTTTCCTTAAAATTATGTGAGTGAATGAATATCTCATTAAAGTTGATGCGATGTGTAAGGATGATTAGTTGATATTATTTAATTCTATTGATAATATTGAGGGGTTAAGTTGACGCTAACTTTAAGGGTACTACCCACTTTCACTGTTCACCAATAGAGGCCAGCCACATGGATATCTACTTATTTTTGCTTTTTTTTTTTCTTTTTCGTCGTGTTTTCTTTTTAAAATTATTTCAATTTCTTTTTT
>CACSLK010005510.1:21111-31595 GCA_902706635.1 Striga hermonthica
AAAAAAAAAAAAAAAAACAAATTTCGTAAAAATATATGAAAAATTTAAATTATTTTTTGTAATCATAATATTTTTTAATTATATTTTTTTTCCAAAACGAAATTCGAATCGAATCGAATATGTCTGAATATTCTAAACAAATCGAATACGAATAATAAAATGAGTTCGTTAACGAATCGAATACGAATTCGAATCTTCGAATATTTTAACGAATCCGAATCGAATCTCTTAGTATTCGCTTTGATACGATTCATTTACAACCCTATTTACAACTACAAGTCGGCCAGAAGCTGAATCTAGTGGGACGACATCCGAGAAGGAATCTAAACACCACAAGCACCCACGATAATGCTAAGTACTAACTCACAATAGGAGAATCTAGATCTCAATAGGATATTAACCTACAAAAAAACACAATGAAACAGAGAAAAGTATATAAAACAACAATACAAATATACTTTTGACAAAAATCCTTCCCACGCCTGGACAACAATACCCAGCAAACCACAACGACGACACCAACGACCGACTACAACTAGACCATGGCCCATATTGCAAACCCAAAACCTACAACAAACGCGTAACTGGATCTGAAACCCAATATTCGACCTCGCGCTCAGGAAGTCAACCTAAACACCTCAGTCGGAGGACAACATGCAGATCCGTAACTACACCATCACTGCTCCAAACCAAACCCACACCACAGGATCTAGCTCGTCACATCAGTCGTTCGTTCCTCCTTAGCACCAGGGGAGAAGAGGACCAAGGGGAAAACTGACTACCTTCATGCCGACACTTTTACAAGGCAACCGACACCATAACCCAACCCCACAAAGGCAAAGAAGCCTGCCACGCCTCGGCCATGGAATCCGGCGACCGACCATCCGAGAAGGCAACCAGGAAGACGCGAGATCCCGTCGGGCACGGCCAACCGAGCTGCACCGTTTGAATATCCGAGCCCCACTAGAAACTGGGGCCGAGTCGTGTAGCCAGGGGAGGGCCTCCGTCAAGGTGTCTGGCGGATCCGCCGGGGAAGGCATATTGGAAGAGTCAGGCACGACTAGAAAAGTGGAATTTTTGTAAGTTGCATGTGTGGCGGAGTGAACGCGGCACTGCGCCCATAGGCTACATCTTCACGGTCTAAGTGCTAGAAATTATATGTAACTATCACCCTTAACTAGTACAAATCCAATGCGGTGCACGGGTAAGAGATATTCATTAATATTTATAAATTAAAAATGCACATTAAATAATATTTATAAAATTTAAATATTGAATCAATATGTAATACAACTTACGTAGTGTAATCTAATAAGCTAAATAAATGTGTTCATCTATTTATTGTGACTTCGATTTTATTAGTGCGCTTCTTCAATTGAAACTCATAAGAAATTCTAAAGCGAGTTCGATTGTGTTGTGAAGCTATGTGTAGCCGAAATCTTGTTCAAGCTTAGTTAATCTTGTAGATTGTGAAATTCTCTCCTTGTGCAAAACAAATATTGTAACCGATTTTCTAAGTTTTGATTCCAAAGTTCTCGGCCATTTTTGTGATTGAGTACAAAATATCGGCCATTTACTCTTAAGAGCCGAGGTGGTTTTCAATATTTTTCAAAGACTCCCTCTCACCTTGTAACCCCTTCTTTAAGAGCATGACTTATGACCTCCATGCATGCGATTTATTTTTACTTTTTCCTTGTTTATTCGGTCAATGCGAGGAAGAATTTTTCAATTTTTATTTTTTTTAAAAAACTTGTAACTTCCCATCTTGTTTAAGACAATGAATAAGGCTTTTATTCAGTTGAATCTTCTTCAATATTTGTTCTTTCCTTTTGTAACCGTGTATAAAGGCCCTCATGATCATGCAAGGTTAAGTTTGAAATGCTATTTCAAATTTTATTAATAAGGCCTTGTTTTATGGGCTTTAATATCAAACATTTTCCTTCCCTCTTAGTAACCGAGAGTTAACCATTTGTGACACTCAAATCCTTTGGTCTTCAAGTGGAAAAATCTCAATCTTCTCCTTAGAATTTTCTTGGTTACTTCATTCTACTAGCAAGCAAAGCACCTATTATCCTCTCTAAATTTCTATTGGCCAAATATAATTCACGTACACGGAGCCACAACAGCAATCTCAGAGCCGCACGTGAGCACCAGCACCGAGGAGACGCCCGTGAACTGCAACATCCTAGCCTCGAGTCGTTCATGATCAGCCGCTGAGATGGCGACCGAAAAGATCCACAACAGCCTGATGTTGAGATCGGTGAGGATCTCGTTATGCACAAATCACGAATTCAATAGCAATAATAAACCTATGTGCAACGGATCTAGAGGTTTAGAGTTGAATACTTACGGCTTAAAATTCGCGGACTCTGAGACGTTGTAGATTACCCTTGTAGGAAATCGTCTGATCTCAAAATCCATCAGGCAGTCGGATTCTTCTTGTCGGACTCGAGAAGTTCACAGGAGCAATGGCTGGGAGCAGCACATGTGTCGTGGTGGTTGCTGGAGAAACGCGGGTGGCGGATGGCATCGGCGGCTCGCGATCGGGTGTTGTGGTGTCGTCAGGCGTCGCATGCGGGGATCGTTGGGATGTGCGTGCAGGCTGCGGCTTGCATGGGCTCAGCGTGCGTCATGGCTTCGTCGCCGGTCATCGGCTGCGGCGGTGGTTGGCGGCGGCTCACGGCGGTCGACAGTGGTCGGCGACGGGTTCAAGGGGTTGAAAATATATATATTGATCACGGGTCTCAGTACCTCGGGATGTTCTACTGTATATCTCGAACACCTCTTCGAATTGTACTAGTAGAACAACAAGATGAAGATAAAGCTCGACTATGGTAACTAGAGAGAGTATGAGAGAGACGGCCTATTGTGTACTGCACGATAGGTTTTCTGCTCTTCTCTTGCGTCTCAATCCCATGAGCTTAATGATGTATATATAGAGATACAGTAGGGATCCTAAGGAGATGAGGATTAGTGCTATTTAAGCATTAGGCATAACTGTAAGCCAAGCTCACTCTCGTCAATACTTAAATAATGTTTCCTTCCACTAACGAAAACATTATTGAACTCCCTTATCCTCCTCAAAATTATATTCGAGACTCCAATTATAATTACTTGAATTACCTCCCCATGTTTAAGATATAATGGCTATTAATTAACTCGATTACTAACAACCAAGAACTAATTAATATCTTGTAAACCGAAGCTAGCATTCACTTATAACATTATTATTATGTAACACCCTACCTAAACTTACTAAAATCAGAGTAAAATTTTCACGCTATAATAAGAAAGCACTGATTAAATTTTCAGAAACTCTTAATAACTTTTTGAAAGTACTTTAACTTTAAAATGCGAGATGCTAATCAACTCTAATCTTAAATCTTTAGTCTCTATAAACTACTAGGCATGCAACCGAGTATAATTCATTACTCTAATAAAGCGCCATGAACATCTTAGGATTTAAGCATGTATAGACTGAAATTCTAGATACTGAAATACCGAAATCATGAAATAAAGTAATGCTGAGTGCGGAAGCAAATGCAAACATGCATCAACAAAGCATAATACCTCAAACATGTTCAAATATACATGATATGTTTAGTAAAAACTATCCCTGCTATGACCACCACCACATCATCGGCTCATGCTCCACGCTCGACACCGTCACTTGAAAAATGGTTAGTGGGGACGTGAGCATAAATGAATCAACGATGCTCCGCTGGAGCCGACACTGAATATACAACTAATATAATAACATATCATGACAGACATATATGCAAGTACTTACTGGATTGGCAGAAACGATACGATGATAAACATTTTGCTAACGGATCGCGCATTAAACGTACATCCAGTAAACTATCTATAGCTGCTACTTAACTGACCGATTATAACTGTTGCTCGACTGAATGACTGAAACTGTTGCTCGACTGACTGTCTAAAATTGTTGCTCGACTGACTGACTATAATTGTTGCTTGGCTGACTGACTATAACTGCAACATCGCAAACTAAACATACCTCTGATATGATGAGCACATCACAACCTAAGCATACATGTAATATGATAAAACACATGACAACCTAAGCATACATCTAATATGATAAAACACATCACAAAGGCGTATTAATAAGTAAACTGTTTATAATTGTTACTCAATTTACTGTCTATAACTGTTGCTCAACTAACTGTCTATAACTGCTGCTCATCTGACTGTCTATAATTGCTGCTCAACTGAGTGTCTATAACTGTTGTTTAACTGACTGCTTAACTGACGAGAAGGACACGTGGCCTTCACGCTTGCGGTAAGCAACTGTAGGACCTAATCTGTAGGTCGTTGTCCATACTAGGGCAAAATTAACTCTTGTGCACTCTAAGGTTGGAGCTTAACTCACAACTGTACTCGAGTTCTTGATACTAACTGAAGTTCGAAACACTTGGTTATGATGAAACTTATCTCAAGGTCAACGCCCCTTAGGGAAGAATTATTTTAACCT
The DNA here is from genome assembly GCA_902706635.1 of Striga hermonthica. Taxonomy (NCBI): domain Eukaryota; kingdom Viridiplantae; phylum Streptophyta; class Magnoliopsida; order Lamiales; family Orobanchaceae; genus Striga; species Striga hermonthica. The sequence goes on from CACSLK010005510.1 coordinate 25,610, forward strand.
TATCTGAAATTTCAACTTAACTTAAAGCTATTCTAAGGTTCTTAATTCACTTAACTCAAAGCTGCACTAGAATTCTTATTCTCATCTTAACTAGCGTTCGGTTCACTTAGCTAGAAAGGATCTACTCGCTAGGTAGTTGCCCCTATTTTGGCGAACTAACTCTTACATACATACCTCAGCCAAGATATTGTGATTATAGAAAATGTAGTACCAGTACTGGGTCCCCACCTGATATGCTGAAGTGCAAGTACTGCATGGATTGCAACTGTCGGAGGCTCGACTCCCCACAAGCTACAAAATATATAAGCACAAAATATATTCTATGTACTAAGCTCAAACTGAAAAACTCGAATATTATAATATGATCTGACTTGGTCCGCTTATTTGGCTTTAAAAAACATTTTAGGAATTTACGAGCTGATTCTGAGAATATATTGTCTTTGAGGCATACTAGAGTTCTCTGAAATATTTTTAAGTCTAGAACTATATTTTGATTGGACTTCAATCTGACTGGTTCGGAAAAATACTGAAAATTTGGTTCACGCTCAAACCGATTTTCTAAACTAAAACTCTCGAATCGTTTGGACTGCCCGAATTGATTCAGCTGAACTGAAATTCTCTTCGAACCTTTCGGACTGCCCGAACTGGTTCGAATGAACTGGACCGACAGCTCACTTGGTGCTGGTCGATCATTCGCTTGACTATGTGCAACTCAGTTTAACCGTGGTCTGGGTTCGGCGTGGCAACTCGGGGCCAGCACGAACTCGGCTGACACGTCTTAGTCGATGCATGGGTTTAAAATAGTGTCACGGTCACTAACGCGGGGGCATTCTTGGACCACAACTAATGGAAAATATCGCGTTGACGGTAGGTCGGATGGACGCACGGGCGTTGAGCAGAGCGTAGGGGCGCAGCTCGGTCGGACTCGATGTACGGGCACGCACTCTGTGAGTTGGATCCAACGAACGGACGAGAATGCGACACGTGTGCAGGACGACGATACATGTTGAAGGTACGTGCTATCGCTCGCCGGATGAATAATTTCGATCGCTACGAGGCACTTGGCCTCGATAGCCTTCTTAGGCTCGGTTATGATCCGTCGATGACTAACCGGCCGACCGACCATATCCCGACACTCAAGGACTCATTTATAATCTTACAACGTCTATAATTATTTATACTTAAATGGAACTAGGGTTCGAGCAATTAAACTCGAATCTAAAAAATTACACGGTGCTTAGAAAATGCCGAACTAGGGTTTTCTACCTCACCAGGTAAACCTACTCATTTTAAGCCGAAAATTACATTATGGTTTATGAGTATTTTACATCTAACAATTTCAGCTAAATCCCAACCAGAATAATTTCTAAAAATACAGCAAAATGAGGCTAAAGTTTTGAGTTTTAATCTATATCAAACGGTCTCCAAAAATTACGAAATTTAAACCAAAATAACTTCAGCATATACATGAGGTTTGGTAAAAATCTCGTAGCAAGAATAAGCTCGTAACTTAGTAAACAAAAATCAGACATTATCAGTCTACATTAAAAAATGTGGTTCGTATAGCAAACGAACTCCAAAATTCCCCAAATTTGAACCTAAGCCTCAAGACATCAAAGTAGGATTTATCGAGTTGGTTCCATAATTTTTGGATTTCCCCACTATGTATTATGAATTTTTGCCATTTAACTCAATAATATCATATAAATTCATATCTTGCTCGAATATTCTCAAACTCATTTAATAATTAACTAATATTTATTTCTAACGCCATGGAGTTAAGTTTAAGCCATTATACTTCATGATGGACTCAAAATAAAAATCGGAAAAGAGGCTGGCTAGAGAAAGGTTCGTGGATCTGTTGTTCTGGGCACATGGTCGGGACGCACGCGCGGTACGGACGCCGGGCCTGGGAGACGCGGGCGGATCTGACGAGGCGCATACGGATGCACTGGATTGCACACAAACGAGATGTTGGGTGTACGGTACTACTTGAACGGGCGCGTACGAATGCTGTCAAGTAGATGAACGGGTGCGACTGGTGCACGGCTTATAGACGGGGCGGTGTAGGGTTGCGCGGCTCAGACCTGCTAGGACCCTGGCGAGCTGGACGCGACCTGGGGGGATAGAGGCGAGTTGGCGGAGACCTGGCGCGCGTCTGCCGGCGTGGCTGGGGCTGGGCTTGCCGGAACAGTGTATCTTGAATGATAAAACGAGAAAACTTGCCGGATTTGGTAAAGATGAAGGTGATGATGAGCTTGTTCTTGCTTTTTGCTAAAAAAGATGAAGAAAAAGGGCTCTTTGCTCTTGAATGATAATGGAGATGGATAGATCTAGGGCTAATAATCGAACATAGACTTAGGAAAATTAAAATATTCGGGTCCATTTAAAATATAATTGAGACTTGAACTAAATTAATTAGCCAGTCGAAGTTAATAAAATAATTGGGCTCAGACTTAAAATTCAAACATGGGCTCGATTTTAAAAATGGACTAAATTTAAATCGAACATGGCTCAATTGAATTAAATGGGCCGGAATAAAATCATACATAGGCTTGATTAACTGAAATGGGCCGGCATAAAATAATTGGTCTTGCTCGAAAATTATTAGGCTCGAATAGATTAAGCATTCGGGCATCAGTCCGCTTTAACAAAATTCTGATTATTCTAAGACTCGGTTTTATCTTGAAAATAACGTTGATACTTGGCTAAATAAATTAGATTTTAATAATTAAAAATCGAATAAATTATCCATGGCTTAGACTTTAATACTTATTACTCAATTTAATGCAAATAATAATAATTAAATGCATCAAATTAGGAAACTAGCTATTTATGGAATTAGAGTCGAGCTCCATAAATAGTAAAAATATTCTGGGCGTTACATATTATGCTGGAACTCAATCCACCCGCAGGATTTAGCGTAACAATCCTTCATGAACTCACTTTGGGGACATCATCAAACTGTCACACACGGTGACGATAAATATTCTAACAGCACATTGTACATGTAGTACTATTACCCAAAACATCTGGAATGTTGACCCAGCTGAATGAATCTCACCTTTTGTGAATCAAAGCAACAGATACTACATGCACATGTATGTTTATATCTTACGAGTTAAGAGAACGCAATAATTAAATGAGTCTATGTTTGTTTACGACGATCAGTATAAAACAATATACTACTCTCTGTGATCCTATTCAATACATAAATGTACTAGTGCAACTAATCAGTCAAGATCAACTGTATCGTTGACACTGCAACCGTTCTGATGGTTTGTTCATTTTCATCTAGATTGCGAACCAACAATTCTTGTATCGCAAGTAACTGAGAAAATGATCTTCTGTTCACTCGCTAATGAACCATTTTATCTAAGTGCAAAACAACAGAACATATAACTTGTTTAACCAAACATAATTCTCATTCAACAAAGATAAAGTGTAATATCATCCAAAGTCAACCTTTCAGTATATAACACCAACAATTTCCCACATATACTTAAAGCTTCCACTTTTACAAGTATAGTCCTATCAGTCTGTTATTCTAAAAGACATATGTTGATCCCGTAGCCTCATATTTGACTCTCGTTCCTTCTACATGATTGACGAAGACCTTTCCCGACAAACTCTTCATGAAAGGTTCAACTAGATTGTCCTATGATAAAATCTTAGCAACCTCGACGTCTCCTCATCCTACGATATCTCGTATCAGGTGGTACTTGCGCTCTATATGTTTGCTTACTTTGTGGGCTCGTGGTTCTCTTGAGTTTTTTACTGCTCCATTGTTATCACAGTATACGGTGATACTACGTGGAAAACTCGGAATCACGTCTAAGTCCACCAAGAAGTTCCTGAGCTAAACTGCCTCTTTCGCTGCCTTAGAGGCCGCGATGTACTTGACTTCCATGGTGGAGTCTGATATGCATTTCTGCTTAGCACTCCTCCATGAAATGGCTCCGCCTCGCAAGGTAAACACATAACCTGAAGTTGACTTACTCTCGTCCCTGTCTGACTGGAAATCAATATTAAAAACTTTCTCCAAGTGGAAAAGGATAAAGAAAATGCAATTCTTTAACACCTAATTTAACATTGGGCAACATTACATTTAAATTATATTTGAAATTTTACATAGACAAAAATAAAGCAGTGGAACATCTTTGTTTACACAGAGTGACGATACTTATGTATCGGGGGCAGGTCTATTATTTATTTTTTTTATTGATTTAAAAAAATTATTTAAAAATGACCCAAATTTATGTATCATGATTATATATGGAAATTAATATTTATTATCAAAAACATATTTTATCAATACAAATGTTGTTAAATTAAGCTTAGATTGTTGGCAAATTGATTTTCGATGTTCTGGTGATAAGGATTTCGATCGTCGATGATGTAACACTCAGAAGTAGCTTGACACACCGATTTGAGAGAGTAGTTCAGAAAAGGTCAGGCTAAAAGAACTCCCGCATATAGAAACAGGATGCTTTGTCAGGTAGTCCGTCAAGGACTTAGGGTACCGGACTCACAAAACAAATATGACCTGAAGGTATTGTCCTCCAGGAGCCCGACAAAGTAATCGACATGATTATATCGAGGTCGGGTGCTCTGAGGACGGGTTAGAACTAAGACAAGAACAATTTAGACCTCAGGATAATGTCAGGTACGTCCTCAAAAAGGCCACGACAGACATGTCAGGAGATCGAATTTACGACCTATGAATCCATGGGCTAAAACAGTAAAAGGCGAATGAATCCATGTGAGAAGGAAAGAATCACTCGCTCAATGACTCTTACCAAGATAAAGACGTGGAAAGTTAGGGAAGTAGAATCCGGTTGGATTTCTTCCCTAACAAGAACTCTCTTTGTCCACAAGGTATTAAGTTTTATAAAAGGACGACAAGTTCTCTTATATAACATAATGCACATTCGACATCTTATTTGGTACATTCTTATTTACAGTCGAGCAAGTTTTGACTTGAGCATCAGAGAGTTTTCTGCCGGGACTCCCCCCTTTCGGCATACTGAAGGTTATTGGAGGCTCAAGGAAGAATATCATTCGAGGCGCGAGGTGTTCAATTCATTTCTGACCAAATGTGATGTAACAAATTGGCAACATTTGTGGGAAGTCCCAGTCTTTTACCGGCTATAAGGGGCTGACGACATTCTCACACCTCGAAGACCCATAAGACAATTCAAAAAGCATAGAGAAAACCATGAAGGCAATTCATTCACACTTGGGAACCTGGGGGCCTCCATGTTGTACCCAAATATCTTAAGATCTGATATGATCCACTAAGAAAAAGTTAGATAAATAATTAGGCTTATACCAGTTCAAACTTAAGCGACCCAAAAATCAACACCAACCGTGATATAGGATATTATACTGGACCCGGTTTAATGAATGAAACAGATACATATTGGAGGATAAGCCCACTAAGACATCTAAGCCCAACGGTAGGGGTTAAGCCCAACTTGGGCCCAAAAGGTACACTCCCCCTATAAAAGGGGGCCAAGGTACCTCATTCTCTCATTCTCTACTCATTTGATGACTACACTTTCTCTCTCTTGATGGAGCACTGACTTAGGCATCGGAGGCCCGACGCCGGGGCCACCCCCGGCGTTGGGTTCTTCCAGGTACGGAGGCCGGTCGAGCTGAAGGAGCCCGGGTGAAATATATTTCACTGCATTGGTGCCGTCTGTGGGAACCCATCAGAAAGCCAAGCGGAGTTCCGACTGAAAAAATTGGAAAACCTCCTTCTTCTCCGTCGTCCGCTGCCACCGTCGGCCACCGGAAAATGTGCTCCGATTGGGAAATCGTTTACATCATCGGATAGATCTCGTCGAGGTGAATCTACCCTTAAAATTTGGAGCAAAAGTTTCTCCGGGACGGCCGTCGATTTTGCGGTCAAAGTTTCCAGATCTAGCAAAAATTTGGTCAAAATCGAGCATTCAAACGCATTTTCCCGGCGATCCGGGAAGGC
>CACSLK010005536.1:15350-36936 GCA_902706635.1 Striga hermonthica
CAGCGACCCGCGCATCCTGTTCACCCATGCCCGCGTTCCCCGCGCCCCTGGCCTGTTCGTGATAGGCGTCCGTGTTCTTCGCGCGCGCCAACCGTGCGTTCCCGCTGGCCAGCCCCAGCTCGATCACCGTGCATGTGCGATCATTCTCGCCCATGACCACGCCCTTTTCGCACCCCTTGCGCGCACCATGCTCAAGTGCGTGCATTTCTGTCGTTACTCGCTCTTGCCTCTTGCGCGCGTGATAAGCTCGACTTGCCGCATTTTTGAGCTGCCTAGACACTTCCGCATCAGCGTGCGGCTTCGCGGGGATGGCTTGTGCGCGACTACTGGGTGCTGGACAGCCACAGAACGTGCGAAATGGCGATGGCCTGGTTCGCCCGACGTCCTCTTCACGCGAACGGGGACACGAGGAGGAGGGGCAGGTCGAGGGAGGCGACGCACGGCGACCGGGTACGAGCGAAAGAGGAAGAGTGCGAGAGAGATTGGGAGAGGGAAAGAGTTGAAATTCTGATTTTGGCTAAGGTAAAATGATTGGACACAACTTGTGAAATATATGAGAGAATGAGGGAAAAATCTCCTTAATTGATCCACACAATCAATGGGATCATACTTACCATAAAAAAGAGGCAAATCTATGGCTTAATATGTGCAATATGGCCGGTCAAAAGGAATTAAAAGGGCTGGCCAACCCTTGCCCTAAATAAAACCCCACATTCAAAATTTGAATTTAAAATGGGAGCCAAAGAGAGAAGGGTGAGGGGGGTTCGGTCGGCTGGGCGTGGACGCGGGCCGACGGACTTGGCGCGGGCGTGATCAAAAGACTTGGGCCGGAAGCTCATTTTAACACTTAGGAAAAATACTACGGCTCGGATCGACGAAAATTAAATTAAATTAAATTAATATTATAAAAAATATTCAAAATTAGAGTTTATAATAAATACGCATAAGGCACATAAATTCATTTAGGCAATTAGACAAATAACTATTAATAATAATGGCAACAATGATAATAATAATAATAATAATAATAATAATAATAATCATAATAATAATAATAATAATAATAATAATCCAATTTATTCATAAACGAACGGGGCGTTACAAGGATATTTACTTGCCTTAGGATTTAATATTTAATTGTTCTATTAGTTTCCTATTAAGATTAGGACTAGAGGTAGTTGGCATCTATAAATACCCATGTACCTCTTCATTAATAAACATGTTGAGTCTTGGAATTGATGAGTGAATCTCATAGGGGAACTTGTTGTTCTTACGTGTGTTTAAACAAGGCCGTTAGTGCGTGTTTACATACAGTGTCGGAGAGAAGGCCATTAGAGCGTCTTGAAGTCACGGTATCTAGAGGAAGAGTTAGATACACCTATCGTGGATAAACCAAGGCCCTGAGTGCACCGTTTGTTCACAACCCGTATAGATAACAACACGATCCGTCATCAACAACCCAGGCCGCGCTGGACTAGGAGTAGCTGGGGTCGTCGGCGCGCATATGAGGCGGCCGAAAATAATTGGGGCGTGTGATTTGGAATTGTTTGGAGTGCAAGCCAAGCAAGATCAAGATCTGGTCAATTTAGGACTCTAGATATTTAGTTTCCTTCTTGCACAATAATATCTAGAATGTTTAGGTTATTTAATATTTAATTGCTTTAATTAGTTTACTAGGTAGATTAGAATTAGTAGTAATTAGGATCTATAAATAGGGATCATCCCTCATTGTTTTTCATGTCTTGGATTTGATGAAATAGAAAAGGAACGTTTGTTCGAAACTGTGTGTTAGGGTTCGTGAGAATTCGATCATTCAACCAAATTGGTGAGGCTAAGACCCAAGCCAGTTCAACGATTTAGAGAGGCTAAGACCCGATCTATTTCGAGAGTGTAGCGAGGCTAATACCCGAGTGAACTCAAGTATCGTGAGAGAGTTAGGCTAATAACCGAGTCGATCACACCTATCGTCGAGAGCAAGGCCGTGGCGAAGCCGTGATCGAGACAAGTCGAGGGAACGCAACACCCGATCCGTCATCATTGGTGCTTTCATTGAGAGTGATCGATTGGGTGTTCGTGAACTTTTCCTATCCCTTTCTTTTTATTTTTGTTCGATTTTTTGAGTCTTTTGTGTTCGAATTTTTCTCCAAAATTTTTGAAAAATTTCGTGAGTATTAAAAAAAAAAGAAAAAAAGTGTCATCTAGTTCTTTTGTTTGATTTTTTTCGGTTATTACCTTTTTGTTGAGGGGCCGAATTTCTCTTCTTTTTGGGTCGAAAGATGGGTGGTGGATACCGGCGGACGATTGTGAGAGGTTGAAGGGTTGGGACCCATGGCCCGAACCAACGGTGACGATCGTCGACGAGAAGGGCGAAGACGATCGGCTAATGGGCGAATTGCACGCATCGGCCCATGATGCGCGCGGTTGGATGGAACAGGATGATGTACGCGGGAGTTCGGTTGGCGGGCAAGTCGCGGACGTCGACTGGGACGTGCTGGCGTTCGGTGGCGTAACAACGGAGCGCGATAAGGGCGCGGATGGACAGTTAGAGGGAGTGAGCGGAACGGGCCAAGCCGCGGGTGCACGGGGTTGCGCGGGAGGTGATCAGAGCTCACGGGCGACGGGTGCGACGCGCAAAGAAGCAGACGCGGTGGGGTGCGCCGTAGGCGATTGGGGCGCAGGCGGTAGTCAGGACGCGCGCAAGGTGGGCATCGATGAGGTGGCGTGCACATGGGCGCGCGAGTGGAGTCCGGACGCGGGCAGGGACTTAAGCCTCGGGGGCTTAGGCATGCGGGAGGTACACGCGCGCGAGATAGGGGCCGAGCGCGGGGAGCGCGCGATGGCGCGCGCGTACGAGACGGACAACCCAGGTTGCGCTAGACTAGGAGTAGCGGGGGCGGTGGCCAGCGCGTGCGAGACGGACGAGGCGCGCGATGCCTCGCGTGCCAAGGAATAGGCAACACCGGTCGGCGGCGCGCATATGAGGCGGCCGAAACTAATTGGGGCGTGTGATTTGGAATTGTTTGGAGTGAAAGCCAAGCAAGATAATGATCTAGTCAATTTAGGACTCTAGATATTTAGTTTCCTTCTTGCACAATAATATCTAGAATGTTTAGGTTATTTAATATTTAATTGCTTTAATTAGTTTCCTAGGTAGATTAGAATTAGTAGTAATTAGGATCTATAAATAGGGATCATCCCTCATTGTTTTTCATGTCTTGGATTTGATGAAATAGAAAAGGAACGTTTGTTCGAAACCGTGTGTTAAGGTTCGTGAGAATTCGATCATGCAACCGAATTGGTGATACTATGACCCAAGCCAGTTCAACGATTTAGAAATGGCTAAGACCCGATCTATTTCGAGAGTGTAGCGAGGCTAATACCCGAGTGGTATCGTGAGAGAGTTAGGCTAATAACCGAGTCGATCACACCTATCGTCGAGAGCAAGGCCGTGGCGAAGCCGTGATCGAGACAAGTCGAGGGAACGCAACACCCGATCCGTCATCATTGGTGCTTTCATTGAGAGTGATCGATTGGGTGTTCGTGAACTTTTCCTATCCCTTTCTTTTTATTTTTGTTCGATTTTTTTAGTCTTTTGTGTTCGAATTTTTTTCTAATTTTTCTCCAAAATTTTTGAAAAATTTCGTGAGTATTAAAAAAAAACAGAAAAAAAGTGTCATCTAGTCTTTTTGTTTGATTTTATTCGGTTATTATCTTTTGTTGAGGGGCCGAATTTCTCTTCTTTTTGGGTCGAAATTTTCGAAATTCTTGTTCGAATTTCTCATTAATTTTTCGAACTTTTTTAGAGTCTTAAAAAAAAAATTATTATGTCTTATGAGCCAATGGACGAGATGGATTGGGAAGATCTCGAACTATTGGAGAGTTTGGAGAGAGAACTTACCCAATGGGAGAGCACGTATCTAGACGAGCTCCATGAACAAAGAAATCGAGAAGCATACGAGCGACAACTCATAGAAGGGCGAGGAGCAAGAGAGGGTGAAGTTCAAAACCGTGAAGATGATGGTGCGCTTAATTTTCTAATCCTTGAGGACAAGGAAATTCTTGAAGAGGAGGGGAATGATACGGAAGTGGTCATCAACCCAGGCGAGTCCGACGAGAAAGAGGACGATGGTCTCGATATATGGCTGGAGAACATGTTGGAGGAGCCATCAAGTCCAATATACCGGCCATCATGCGTACGAGATTGGCAAAAAGGGTGTGGTCCGCAATCAAAGCTTAAGCCTAAGAAGCGCAAGACCAAACGAGCTCGAAGGAAACGCCAGGCAAAGGCCAAGGAATCATATGTTGGTGTAAGCCTTGCACAAGGAAAAGACGAGCAAGGAAGAAGGAGGCTAGAAGGCGTGGGTTGCGATGGATGAAAGATGGGTGGTGGATACCGACGGACGATTGTGAGAGGTTGAAGGGTTGGGACCCATGGCCCGAACCAATGGTGACGATCGCCGACGAGAAGGGCGAAGACGATCGGCTAATGGGCGAATGGCGCGCATCGGCCCATGATGCGCGCGGTTGGATGGAACATGATGATGTACGCGGGAGTTCGGTTGGCGGGCAAGTCGCGGACGTCGACTGGGACGCGCTGGCGTTCGGTGGCGTAACGACGGAGCGCGATAAGGGCGCGGATGGACAGTTAGAGGGAGTGAGCGGAACGGGCCAAGCCGCGGGTGCACGGGGTTGCGCGGGAGGTGATCAGAGCTCACGGGCGACGAGTGCGACGCGCAAAGAAGCAGGCGCGGTGGGGTGCGCCGTAGGCGATTGGGGCGCAGGCGGTAGTCAGGACGCGCGCAAGGTGGGCAGCGATGAGGTGGCGCGCACATGGTTGCGCGAGTGGAGTCCAGACGCTGGTAGGGACCTAAGCGTCGGGGGCTTAGGCATGCGGGAAGTACACGCGCACGAGATAGGGGGCGAGCGTGGGGAGCACGCGATGGCGCGCGCGTACGAGACGGACAACCCAGGCCGCACTGGACTAGGAGTAGCGGGGGCGGTGGCCAGCGCGTGCGAGACGGACGAGGCGCGCGATGCCTCGCGCGCCAAGGATTATGCAACACGGGTCGGCGGCGCGCATATGAGGCGGCCGAAAATAATTGGGGCGTGTGATTTGGAATTGTTTGGAGTGCAAGCCAAGCAAGATCAAGATCTAGTCAATTTAGGACTCTAGATATTTAGTTTCCTTCTTGCACAATAATATCTAGAATGTTTAGTTTATTTAATATTTAATTGCTTTAATTAGTTTCCTAGGTAGATTAGAATTAGTAGTAATTAGGATCTATAAATAGGGATCATCCCTCATTGTTTTTCATGTCTCGGATTTGATGAAATAGAAAAGGAACGTTTGTTCGAAACCGTGTGTTAGGGTTCGTGAGAATTCGATCATGCAACCGAATTGGTGAGGCTAAGACCCAAGCCAGTTCAACGATTTAGAGAGGCTAAGACCCGATCTATTTCGAGAGTGTAGCGAGGCTAATACCCGAGTGAACTCAAGTATCGTGAGAGAGTTAGGCTAATAACCGAGTCAATCACACCTATCGTCGAGAGCAAGGCCGTGGCGAAGCCGTGATCGAGACAAGTCGAGGGAACGCAACACCCGATCCGTCATCATTGGTGCTTTCATTGAAAGTGATCGATTGGGTGTTCGTTAACTTTTCCTATCTCTTTCTTTTTATTTTTGTTCGATTTTTTGAGTCTTTTGTGTTCGAATTTTTTTCGAATTTTTCTCCAAAATTTTTGAAAAATTTCTAGAGTATTAAAAAAAAAGAAAAAAATGTCATCTAGTCCTTTTGTTTGATTTTTTTCGGTTATTACCTTTTGTTAAGGGGCCGAATTTCTCTTCTTTTTGGGTCGAAATTTTCGAAATTCTTGTTCGAATTTTTTATTAATTTTTTGAATTTTTTAGAGTCTTAAAAAGAAAAAAAAAATTATTATGTCTTATAAGCCAATGGACGAGATGGATTGGGAAGATCTCGAACGATTGGAGAGTTTGGAGAGAGAACTTACCGAATGGGAGAGCACGTATCTAGACGAGCTCCATGAACGAAGAAATCGAGAAGCATACGAGCGACAACTCATGGAAGGGCGAGGAGCAAGAGAGGGTGAAGTTCAAAACCGTAAAGCTGATGGTGCCCTTAATTTTCTAATCCTTGAGGACAAGGAAAGTCTTGAAGAGGAGGGGAATGATACGGAAGTGGTCATCAACCCAGGCGAGTCCGACGAGGAAGAGGACGATGGTCTCGATATATGGCTGGAGAACATGTTGCAGGAGCCATCAAGTCTAATATACCGGCCATCATGCGTACGAGATTGGCAAAAAGGGTGTGGTCCGCAATCAAAGCTTAAGCCTAAGAAGCGCAAGACCAAACGAGCTCGAAGGAAACGCAAGGCAAAGGCCAAGGAATCATACTGTTGGTGTAAGCCTTGCACAAGGAAAAGACGAGCAAGGAAGAAGGAGGCTAGAAGGTGTGGGTTGCGATGGATGAAAGATGGGTGGTGGATACCGACGGACGATTGTGAGAGGTTGAAGGGTTGGGACCCATGGCCCGAACCAACAGTGACGATCACCAACGAGAAGGGCGAAGACGATCGGCTAATGGGCGAATGGCGCGCATCGGCCCATGATGTGCGCAGTTGGATGGAACAGGATGATGTACGCGGGAGTTCGGTTGGCGGGCAAGTCGCGGACGTCGACTGGGACGCGCTGGCGTTCGATGGCGTAACGACGGAGCGCGATAAGGGCGCGGATGGACAGTTAGAGGGAGTGAGCGGAACGGGCCAAGCCGCGGGTGACGGGGTTGCGCGGGAGGTGATCAGAGCTCACGGACGACGGGTGCGACGCGCAAAGAAGCAGGCGCGGTGGGGTGCACCGTAGGCGATTGGGGCGCAGGCGGTAGTCAGGACGTGCGCAAGGTGGGCAGCGATGAGGTGGCGTGCACATGGGCGCGCGAGTGGAGTCCGGACGCGGGCAGGGACCTAAGCCTCGGGGGCTTAGGCATTCGGGAGGTACACGCGCGCGAGATAGGGGGCGAGCGCGGGGAGCGCGCGATGGCGCGCGCGTACGAGACGGACAACCCAGGCCACGCTGGACTAGGAGTAGCGGGGGCGGTGGCCAGCGCGTGCGAGACGGACGAGGCGCGCGATGCCTCGCGCGCGAAGGAATAGGCAACACGGGTCGGAAGCGCGCATATGAGGCGGTCGAAAATAATTGGGGCGTGTGATTTGGAATTGTTTGGAGTGCAAGCCAAGAAAGATCAAGATCTAGTCAATTTAGGACTCTAGATATTTAGTTTCCTTCTTGCACAATAATATCTAGAATGTTTTGGTTATTTAATATTTAATTGTTTTAATTAGTTTCCTAGGTAGATTAGAATTAGTAGTAATTAGTATCTATAAATAGGGATCATCCCTCATTGTTTTTCATGTCTTGAATTTGATGAAATAGAAAAGGAACGTTTGTTCGAAACCGTGTGTTAGGGTTCGTGAGAATTCGATCATGCAACCGAATTGGTGAGGCTAAGACCCAAGCCAGTTCAACGATTTAGAGAGGCTAAGACCCGATCTATTTCGAGAGTATAGCGAGGCTAATACCCGAGTGAACTCAAGTATCGGGAGAGAGTTAGGCTAATAACCGAGTCGATCACACCTATCGTCGAGAGCAAGGCCGTGGCGAAGCCGTGATCGAGACAAGTCGAGGGAACGCAACACCCGATCCGTCATCATTGGTGCTTTCATTGAGAGTGATCGATTGGGTGTTCGTGAACTTTTCCTATCCCTTTCTTTTTATTTTTGTTCGATTTTGTGAGTCTTTTGTGTTCGAATTTTTTTCGAAAAGTTTTGAAAAACTTCGTGAGTATTAAAAAAAAGAAAAAAAGTGTCATCTAGTCCTTTTGTTTGATTTTTTTCGGTTATTACCTTTTGTTGAGGGGCCGAATTTCTCTTCTTTTTGGGTCGAAATTTTTGAAATTCTTGTTCGAATTTTTCATTAATTTTTCGAATTTTTTTAGAGTCTTAAAAAAAAATTATTATGTCTTATGAGCCAATGGACGAGATGGATTGGGAAGATCTCAAACTATTGGAGAGTTTGAAGAGAGAACTTACCCAATGGGAGAGCACGTATCTAGACGAGCTCCATGAACGAAGAAATCGAGAAGCATACGAACGAAAACTCATAGAAGGGCGAGGAGCAAGAGAGGGTGAAGTTCAAAACCGTGAAGATGATGGTGCGCTTAATTTTCTAATCCTTGAGGACAAGGAAAGTCTTGAAGAGGAGGGAATGATACGGAAGTGGTCATCAACCCAGGCGAGTCCGACGAGGAAGAGGACGATGGTCTCGATATATGGCTGGAGAACATGTTGGAGGAGCCATCAAGTCCAATATACCGGCCATCATGCGTACGAGATTGGCAAAAAGGGTGTGGTCCGCAATCAAAGCTTAAGCCTAAGAAGCGCAAGACCAAACGAGCTCGAAGGAAACGCCAGGCAAAGGCCAAGGAATCATATGTTGGTGTAAGCCTTGCACAAGGAAAAGACGAGCAAGGAAGAAGGAGGCTAGAAGGCGTGGGTTGCGATGGATGAAAGATGGGTGGTGGATACCGACGGACGATTGTGAGAGGTTGAAGGGTTGGGACCCATGGCCCGAACCAATGGTGACGATCGCCGACGAGAAGGGCGAAGACGATCGGCTAATGGGCGAATGGCGCGCATCGGCCCATGATGCGCGCGGTTGGATGGAACATGATGATGTACGCGGGAGTTCGGTTGGCGGGCAAGTCGCGGACGTCGACTGGGATGCGCTGGCGTTCGGTGGCGTAACGACGGAGCGCGCTAAGGGCGCGGATGGACAGTTGGAGGGAGTGAGCGGAACGGGCCAAGCCGCGGGTGCACGAGGTTGCACGGGAGGTGATCAGAGCTCACGGGTGACGGGTGCGACGCGCAAAGAAGCAGGCGCGGTGGGGTGCACCGTAGGCGATTGGGGCGCAGGCGGTAGTCAGGACGCGCGCAAGGTGGGCAGCGATGAGGTGGCGCGCACATGGGCGCGCGAGTGGAGTCCGGACGCGGGCAGGGACCTAAGCCTCGGGGGCTTAGGCATGCGGGAGGTACACGCGCGCGAGATAGGGGGTGAGCGCGGGAAGCGCGCGATGGCGCGCGCGTACGAGACGGA
Source organism: Striga hermonthica (assembly GCA_902706635.1). Taxonomy (NCBI): domain Eukaryota; kingdom Viridiplantae; phylum Streptophyta; class Magnoliopsida; order Lamiales; family Orobanchaceae; genus Striga; species Striga hermonthica. The sequence goes on from CACSLK010005536.1 coordinate 24,517, forward strand.
CAACCCAGGCCGCGCTGGACAAGGAGTAGCGGGGGCGGTGGCCAGCGCGTGCGAGACGGACGAGGCGCGCGATGCCTCGCGCGCCAAGGAATAGGCAACACGGGTCGACAACGCGCATATGAGGCGGTCAAAAATAATTGGGGCATGTGATTTGGAATTGTTTGGAGTGCAAGCCAAGAAAGATCAAGATCTAGTCAATTTAGGACTCTAGATATTTAGTTTCCTTCTTGCACAATAATATCTAGAATGTTTTGGTTATTTAATATTTAATTGTTTCAATTAGTTTCCTAGGTAGATTAGAATTAGTAGTAATTAGGATCTATAAATAGGGATCATCCCTCATTGTTTTTCATGTCTTGGATTTGATGAAATAGAAAAGGAACGTTTGTTCGAAACCGTGTGTTAGGGTTCGTGAGAATTCGATCATGCAACCGAATTGGTGAGGCTAAGACCCAATCCAGTTCAACGATTTAGAGAGGCTAAGACCCGATCTATTTCGAGAGTATAGCGAGGCTAATACCCGAGTGAACTCAAGTATCGTGAGAGAGTTAGGCTAATAACCGAGTCGATCACACCTATCGTCGAGAGCAAGGCCGTGGCGAAGCCGTGATCGAGACAAGTCGAGGGAACGCAACACCCGATTCGTCATCATTGGTGCTTTCATTGAGAGTGATCGATTGGGTGTTCGTGAACTTTTCCTATCCCTTTCTTTTTATTTTTGTTCGATTTTTTGAGTCTTTTGTGTTCGAATTTTTTTCGTATTTTTCTCCAAAAGTTTTGAAAAATTTCGTGAGTATAAAAAAAAAAAGAAAAAAAGTGTCATCTAGTCCTTTTGTTTGATTTTTTTTTGTTATTACCTTTTGTTGAGGGGCCGAATTTCTCTTCTTTTTGGGTCAAAATTTTTGAAATTCTTGTTCGAATTTTTCATTAATTTTTCGAATTTTTTTAGAGTCTTAAAAAAAAAAAATTATTATGTCTTATGAGTCAATGGACGAGATGCACATGGGCGCGCGAGTGGAGTCCGGACACGGGCAGGGACCTAAGCCTCGGGGGCTTAGGCATGCGGGAGGTACACGCACGTGATGGCACGCGCGTACGAGACGGACAACCCAGGCCGCGCTGGACTAGGAGTAGCGGGGGCGGTGGCCAGCGCGTGCGAGACGGACGAGGTGCGTGATGCCTCGCGCGCCAAGGAATAGGCAACACAGGTCGGCGGCGCGCATATGAGGCGGCCGAAAATAATTGAGGCGTGTGATTTGGAATTGTTTGGAGTGCAAGCCAAGCAAGATCAAGATCTAGTCAATTTAGGACTCTAGATATTCAGTTTCCTTCTTGCACAATAATATCTAGAATGTTTAGGTTATTTAATATTTAATTGCTTTAATTAGTTTCCTAGGTAGATTAGAATTAGTAGTAATTAGGATCTATTAAATAGGGATCATCCCTCATTGATTTTCATGTCTTGGATTTGATGAAATAGAAAAGGAACGTTTGTTCGAAACCGTGTGTTAGGGTTCGTGAGAATTCAATCATGCAACCGAATTGGTGAGGCTAAGACCCAAGCCAGTTCAACGAATTAGAGAGGCTAAGACCCGATCTATTTCGAGAGTGTAGCGAGGCTAATACCCGAGTGAGCTCACGTATCGTGAGAGAGTTAGGCTAATAACTGAGTCGATCACACCTATCGTCGAGAGCAAGGCCGTGGCGAAGCCGTGATCGAGACAAGTTGAGGGAACGCAACACCCGATCCGTCATCACAGCGCCCCAGCGCACGCCAGCGCGCACGCACAGCGCCCCAGCGCAGCGGCCCAGCACCCCAGCACCCGCATCCCAGCACCTAGCGCCCCCAGCACAGTGCCCAGCGCCCGTGCGCACCACCAGCCGCTCCCAGCCGTGCACGACCGTACCAGCGAGCATCCCGGGGCCTGACCCAAGCTCTTCTTATAATTTTTCCCGAACCCTTATGTGTGCCTTTGAACTGTTTGACTTTGTTTAGTGTGCTTGGACTATATGTGTTATAAATATGCATTTTGGTCAAGTCTAGATGTAGGACCTAAGTGTTCCAATATCCACGGAACTTCACGAACTCCTTGGTTGAATCAAGTTCGACCAATGTATGCTTGTGATTGTTCTCTAAGGTCAAGTAGGTGTTGATCTTAGTATTAATTATTGTAGGTGTCTGACGAGCCGTGCTCGCTGCCTACTCCCGTTGTGTGCCATATTCCTTTGTTGTACCAGGTGGTTTTAATCTAAAATTTGCTATGCCATACATGTTTATTATAATGTTGAATTGGTATGATTGTAGTATGTACGTAAACCATGTAGCCTATCGGCGTGAGCCGATTTGGCCGTCGGTACGGTTGTCCCCGTCGATGTAATACGGTTACCTGCAAGGTAAGTCTCCGTAAGACCTAATGAAAGGCTGTGCCTTGTCGTAATGCACGTACCCCCATGAGTTAGGGTAATGAATCCCCTTTCCTTGGCTAATGAAAGATGTGTACACGTGGGTATTATGTTGTGATGTGATTAGGAGACGTGACAAAGTAATTGTTTTATGTTCATACTCTAACCATACCTTATCTTCATTAATATGTTGTGATATATGTGCATAGTGGTGAGCACGCTTTTCATCTTGTGCTCATCCCAACTTGCTCTTCACCGATGCAGGTTAAGCAGGAGCTGGGTGACGAGAAGAGGCGAGTGGGTCGGTCATTTATTTATGCTTGTTATTGCTTCCGTTTGATTAATAAGGTTTCATGAACCTTTATGATGAGATTTGACTAAACTATTTTCCAGAACTTATGACTTGTGTGTTTTTGGAAAAATTTATGGAACCCTAATGTTAGGTATTATGGTTTGATTATATATTCGTGTTAAGAATTGTGCCTCGTGATATGTTCGGTTAATGAAAACCATTTGCGAAAACCGGGTAATGAATCCCCGTAAGCCCAGATAAGACTTGGGTTATGAAAATGTTGATTAACACCCATAAAATTTCAAAAATGATCTCGAAAAATTTTATACTGATTTTTGGAAAGTCCGGAATTTCTTTACAATCAAAGTGGGGTGTTACAGCCATTCACAAAGGTGAAACCTTTTGGAGTCGAGGTGGCCAACGGAGATACACTTCGAGGAGCTCTGCTTTTCAAACGAGTAAAGATGGAAGCTCAGGGTCATAAGATGAAAGTTGATCTATATGCCTACCATTGAAGGCAACTGATGTGGCACTTGGATGTCAGTGGTTGGAGACTCTTGGTCCAATCACAACTGATTATTGGAAAGGAACTATGGAGTTTGGGTGATCGAATAAGCGAATCAAGTTGATAACCGAAGATCCAGGGGAGTCACCCGATGATGATAAAGACGATAGGCGAGTCCACAAGCTTAACTTCATCATCCTTAAGGACAGGACAGTCTTGAACAGGACGGGAATGATATGAAAGTGGTTATTAACCCTGGCGAGTCTGAGGATGAGACCAGCAACGATCTCGATATTTGGCTAGAGAACATGCTCGAGGAACCACATGGAGGGGATTATCGACCTTCTTGTAGGCGAGATTGGCCGAGAGGTTGTTGTATCGAGGACAAGGTCAAAGAGGCGCAAGGCCAAGCGAACTAAGCGTCCACACAAGGCGAGGACTAACGTAGTGGGTAATAGGTGCGGGCCTTGTGAAAGGAAGCGATGTGCTTTGCAAATGCTGGTCATAAGGCAAATGGGCGAGCGGCGCGCATCGGGCCTTGATGCGCGCAATGGGCCGACATGCGGCAACGTCGCGCCTTGGGCGTGGGGCGAACGAGGGGCATCGCTGGGCGCATGGGGGTGCACAGTAGGCGATTGGCACGCGGGCGAAAGCCTAGGCCTTGCGGGCCTAGGAATGGCGAGCGTGAAACAACACGCGCGCGAGGAAGACAGTGGGCGCACGGCGCGCGTGATGCGGAAGTGGCTAGGCAGCTCAAGAACGCCACAATTCGAGCCTACCATGCACGAAGGAGACAAGCACGGGTGACGGCGGAAGTACGCGCATTAACAGGCGAGAATGGGCCGCGCACGGATATGCGCACAGATGGCGTGCATGGCGAAAACGGGCAGGACGCGCAGGCCGCGGTGCTGGCCAACGCGATCGCGGAAGGTTCGCGTGGTGAGAAAGCACGCGCATCCTCATACCTCGAGGTATGCGGAATGGTGGGAAGTCACGCGCGCGAGGAGGCAGCCGGGGGCGAAAGCGCGCGCGATACGCTGGACGGGGCAGCACGCGCGATTCGCGAGGCCATACTCCTAGAGGAATGCGGAGTGGCGCAACAGCACGCGCGGTAGGGCAACCAGCGGCATGGGCGTGCGCGACACGCTGAGCGGGTGTGCACGCGCGGAAGAGTAAGGCGGTGGCGGTGCGCCAAAGGCGGTGCGCGCGAGGGGCCGAAGGCTAGAGGCGGTGGAAGACTTGGAGTGCACACCAAGATAATTAGTTTCCAACTAGAATTATAATTAGGACACTTAATATTTTATTGCTTTATTTGATCCCTAGGTAGATTAGGCTTAGATATAATTTTGTGCCTATATAAAGGCCCTTACCCCATGTTATTTTTCATCATCCAAGAAATCAATAAAAAACTAAAACTTTGTTCTTCCAACTTTGCTTTAGTCTTTTCACCAAAATACTATAGCAATTTTATTCGTTTCAATAGGCGCTGTTGTGGCTAGAGAAACACTATCGGCGATTCAAGGCGCGGGTTAGCGGCTTATCGGTAGTCGAAACACATGATCCTCATCATTGGTGCCTTCATTGAGAGGTGTTGATCGTGTGTTTTTCTTCTACCCTATTCCCCTTCTTTTTCTTTTCTATTGTTCGTCCCCCTATCAAAAAAAAAAAACAATAATAATAATATATATACATAAATATTTTCGTCCATCATCATCATCATCATCTCAACCACGAGTCCCACAAAGAAAAGAGCGGAGAGAAGAAAGAAAAGCCATGGCCAACAAGGAGATGAAGGACAAGATCGATAATCTCGATGTCCAATTCCGCGGCATGAGCGAAGCTATTGATAGGTTGGGTGAAGGACTCGACAATACCAAGTCAACGGTGCAAGATCTAATGGAAACCATGAACCGGCGATTTGATGAGATGGCGCGCACGGTTCTAGCTCGCCTACCACCGCCGCGGCAACGCGATCAAGCGCGACAGCACGACCGCAAGCGGCCTGAAGGAGAGGATCGGCGGCGCGAGGAGTATGAGCGCGAGGATGACCTCGATCGACAGTCCCAGGTGTCCACCAACCGCGATCAGCGTGCACCCGACAAACCGCGCATCACGTTGTCCACATTCACGGGCAGTGATCCAGACGCATGGTTCAATAGGGCGACGCAATATTTTGAGCTCAATGAAACCGACGGTATAGATCGCGTCACGTATGTCGCTCATTATCTCGATGGTGAGGCCAATGTATGGTGGCAATGGCTCACAAGGATTTATCGAAAGCGACAGCAAATCATCACTTGGGAAGTTTTTGAAAGAGAGTTGCTTACACGGTTTGGTACATCTGATTACCACAACTACAACGAGGCTCTCACATGCATACGACAGACAGGTAGCCTACGCGAGTACATCAGGGAGTTTGAGCGGTTGGCCTGCCGCGTACGTGATTGGCCCGAAGATGCGTTGGTCGGAGCGTTTGTAGGAGGGTTAAAATTTGACCTAGCTACAGAGGTCCGACTCGAAAGGCCAGACACCATGCACGATGCGATGGAGGTTGCCCGACGACGCGAAGACCACCTAGTCGCTACGCGAAGGGGACGGGCGGATATGCGATTCGCGGACACACGACGCGCGGGATCGAACCAAGCCACGGTCAGCGCACGACCGAACGTCAGCAATCGGCCAGCAGGGGCGATAGTGAGGCGGCTGTCCCCCGAAGAAGTTAAACATCGACGTGAGAAAGGCCTCTGCTTTAAGTGTGAGGAGAAGTTTACTCCCAGTCATCAATGCAAACAGGCCTTTGTAATAGAGGTGGCCAACCCCGACGATGAGGAAGCTGTGGTCGAGGAGGAACTACACCAGGAAGAGGAGATTGAAGCACTCCATGAGGAGCCTGAGATCTCGATGCATGCAATGGCTGGAATCAGAGGACCAAGGACGATGCGTCTACCAGCATGGGTCAGGGACCGTCGTGTAGTCGTGCTCGTAGACAACGGTTCGTATTATAACTTCATCAATACTGAGTTGTCTGAAAAGCTGAAGTTGCCAACCACAAAAATCAAACCCTTCGAAGTCCGAGTAGCCAATGGAGAAAGGTTACAATGTACTGAGTCGTTCCGGAAGGTGCCAATCAAGTTTAACGGAGTAACTGTGAAGGCTGATCTTTACGCCTTACGTTTAGTTGGACCGGATGTCGTTCTGGGGGTTCAATGGCTCGAGGGGTTAGGTAGGGTGACTACCGACTATCGAACAGGAATTATGGAATTCAACTCTGGAGGTCGACAAGTCACTCTGAGTATTGGCACCGAAAAGGGTACTAAGGAAGTAGGGCTGAAAAGCATCGAAAGAGTATGGGAGGTGGCGGCCAAATATTTGCAGTAGTGGTCGGAACACTAAGGCGCACATAGACCGAGATGAACAACATCAAGGTGATGTGCGCGAACTTCTCGAGGGATTCGAAGGAGTACTGGGCGAGCCTAAGGGACCGCACCGAGAGTTCGATCATCGCATACCACTGATTAATGTGCAGCATGCCATACATGTCCATCCTTATAGGTACGCTCACTTTCAGAAAACCGAGATCGAACGACAAGTTGTTGAGATGCTCAAATCAAGACTAATCTAGCATAGCAAGAGCCCATTTTCTTCTCCAGTCTTGTTGGCCAAAAAGAAAGACGGCACGTGGAGGTTCTGTACGGACTACCGGGCTTTGAACGCTGCAACTATCAAGGACCGATTTTCTATCCCTAGCGTTGACGACATGCTCGATGAGTTAGCCGGGTCCCGCTAATTCTCAAAGCTCGACCTGAGAGCTGGTTACCATCAGATTCGACTCCAGAAGGCCGACATTCCAAAGACAGCTTTTCATACACACCAAGGGCACTATGAGTATTTGGTCATGCCCTTCGGATTGTGCAACGCCCCATCCACTTTCCAGTTCGCTATGAATCCTATCTTCAAAGAGTATCTATGTAAGTTCGTTCTGGTATTCTTTGATGATATCCTAATCTATTCGAAGTCGTGGGGTGTACATCTTGGGCATTTGAGAGTAGTGCTCGAAATTTTGGAGGCCAACTCATTCCACATCAAACCATCCAAATGTTCATTTGGGCAGAAGATGGTTGAGTATCTAGGGCACTTCATATCACATGAGGGCATGAAGGTTGATCCACGAAAAATTGAGGCTATGGTTGATTGGCCTAAACCAACAAGTCTCACGCGGTTGAGAGGATTTCTAGGACCCACGGGCTACTACAGAAAGTTCGTGAAGGATTATGGAACCATCGCCAAGCCATTGACAGAGATGACTAAGAAAGGAGGGTTCACGTGGACCGAAGCTAGCGAGAAGGCGTTTGGGAAACTAAAAGAAGCCATGACTACAATGCTAGTGCTCGCCATGCCCAGGTTCGATGTCTTGTTCGAGGTACACACCGATGCAAGTGACACTGGGATTGGAGTTGTATTAGTGCAAGAGGGACGACCCTTAGCTTATCTCAGCAAGGCCCTAGGCACTACGCGATTGGGTCTATCAGTGTACGTAAAGGAGATGCTAGCAGTTGTCGAGGCTGTAAGGTGCTGGAGGCCTTATCTATTAGGTCGACGTTTTCAGATTGTTACCGACCAGCAACCGCTTAAGCATTTACTGGAGCAAAGGATTGTGACCCCCGAGCAGCAGAAGTTCATGTCTAAACTTATGGGGTTTGACTTCGAGATAATCTATCGACCGGGTCGACAGAATGCAGTAGCTGATGCACTATCCCGACGAACAGATGTAGCCGAGCTGAATGCTATCACTGGGCCAACTTGGACAATTTGGGAAGAAATCAGGAAGGCGCAAGTAGAGGACACCTATTGCCAGGAGCTGCGTCAATCAATAGAAGCAGGTAAGACAACTGCTATCGACTACGAGTTGCATAATGGTCTGCTTCTACACCGAGGTCGAGCCTACGTTCCTGACAGTGGGCAGTTACTTGAGCAGATCATGCAGCACTTCCATGACTCTGAAATTAGGGGCCATTCGGGTATCTACCACACATGGATGAGAATAGCCAACACTTTCTTCTGGCCCGGACAACAGAATACCGTTCGAGATTACATAGCACGGTGTGATGATTGTCAGCGCACTAAGTCTGACTCACGACGACCGAGCAGGCTGTTACAACCTCTACCGGTACCCGAGGCAATCTAGGAGGACATTACTATGGATTTCATAGAGGGGTTACCGAGTTCTAATGGGTTCGACGGTGTTATGGTTGTAGTGGATCGTCTCACAAAGTATGCTCACTTCATACCCATTACCCATCCTTACACCGCAAAGTCAATTGCCAGGCTTGATGTGCTTTTGCGCACTGGACCGGTCTCCCTCGAGTCCCAACCGCTTGAGCCCTTCAACACCTGCAAAGACGCCGGGAAGTGCTCCCGGCGGTAAACCTCCGACGCTCAAGTTAGTAGGGTATCGATGAGAACACAGATTTGTATATTAGGGTTTTTTGTAATGCTCTTACCTTTCATCATACATGATCACCTATTTATATATGATGTTCTAGCTTCCTTTGTACGCTTTTTTCTTCGTTCCTTAGATCATCTATTCTTTTAGTCATCGGGACCCTACACGTGTCCTCTCCGGGTCCATTTGATAACCATAACACCTGCTCCGTTCCCGGCCCACTTATAGGCCAAACAATGCATATAGTCGAGCCATATTTGGGCCGAGCCCATTCATTACCAGATCACAGCATCTGCTCAACCCAATACACCTGATCGAGCTAACATCGGGCTGAGCCCCTTCACTACCATTACTGTCGGCTCAGCCCACAAACATCCTTCCGGCTCACAGACCGGGCTGATTTCCGTCGGTCTACCCAAATATTCTCCTATGCTATATCATCTAGTCCCCCCATTATCAAACGAGCTATGCTGTCGCTTCCTTAGATAGACTTGTTTGATAATTAATCCAAAAAAAATTATAACCCGAAAAAGAATAGAGCTCCTCTCGTAACGTAATACCCGGTATTAGCCGAGCCGATTATGTCCAACGCTCTAGCCAAGATATCCGCAATGTCATAGAGACCGAATGGCTTTCCTTTTAGCCCCATGACCGAGCAGATGCTATTTTCGTTAAATTCTCGGACGAGCGGATATTATTTTTAGCCTCATGACCGAGCAGATTATTCTAATAATTTTATCCGCTATATTTTTTGAGCAGATTAGTGCTACCATCTACATTTACACGTGACCGAGCAGATGACCAATTCAACCTATGTCATTGTGCAATTGCATCTTGTCTCTTGTCTTGTCTCTTGTCATGTCTTATGTCACAAGCCACAATGATATATATAAAACCATCTGCTCCCTTTTGTGCTTAGGGCCATGTGCCTAATGTGATCATAAACCATTATGATATATAAATCCATCTGCTCCTTTTTGTACTTGGGCCATGTGCCAAATATTATTCATAGTTCCCATATCTGCAAGGTTCAACCGAACAGATGACGTGAAATTTATTGAGCAGATTGATCCATCTTCGCCCATATCATCGGGCCACACAATCTTTACCCGTTCATGCAGATGAATCTGCTATATTTACCGAGCAGATGGACCCCACGCATCCGAGCAGGTGAATTTGCTATGTCAATCGGGCAAATAAATTTGTACCCGTCCGAGCAGGTGAAGCTACTATGTCGACCGAGCAGATGGATTTCACCTCCTCGTGCGAGCATATTGCTATGCACCCGTCCGAGCAGATGAATCTGCTACGCGAAAAGACATCTCGGGTACTGTACCCAGCTGTCATTATGTCTCATTATGACTCCTCGGTTCCCGCGCATAATGCTTGCAGAATGACCCTTTGATTTATTGTAGACCAACAGTTCCATCCTAGCTTCCATAAATAAGTCTATCCACCTACTACCCCCTTCATACCTTTTTAACTTTCTATCAATTATTTTTTACACAGAGAAATCACCCCTCTGCAGTCGCTCCTCCTCCATCAACGACCACCATTTTTTCCGACGACCCGCGCGGCGCACCATGGGTAAGTGCTTCGTCTATATTTATTCTCTATATGCAGCATATTTATTTACACGCACCGAAACTGGCTCTCGCGATCGGCTTGTCTCCAAATTTGAGTTTTGAGTTCTGAATTTGGACAATTTGACAGTCCACGGGCTGTACTTGCGTGCCCCAAAAATTGGTCGTTAAATTCGATTGTCTGCATCCCTATTTATTGAACCTCCATATATGGTCGTGCCATCCACCTCGATACCCTACTCTTCGAATTTTCCCCTACTGTGATCTCACACAATTGCGTGATTTGTGCGGCTGTTATACTCAAACCCCGCTGAAATTTCCCCCTTTTTTTTTAGATATCGAACCGCTGGAGGTTATGTCCACTTCCTCGGATTCTGGACATCCTGACCCCGACTCGAGCTCTTCGGGTGAAGAGCTCATTGTGTACACCGCGGCATCAAGTGTTAGAGGTATGCTGTAAAAGCTGTGTTTTGCAGTTTCTATCAATTCCATTTTGATCTGGCAATCATGTTTCGGTTAAAGTACATATGTTTGCAGTTTATTTATTTATGCAATGCATACTCCATGTCTTATATTGAGATAGTGTGGTTCGAAGAGTTTTGAACGGAAAGATCACCTATCGGTTCCTTATAAGACTAAACTATTCGTTCACAGTCTAGACTGGCAGTGAGACCCCACTTGGAAAAAGACTGTAGTGTATTCCCGATTCAGTTGGTCTTTGACTGAAGGATTACACTAGCACTTATGTTAAGTGTTGAACAGGACCACGGAAGGATAAGGATATGAGACTCACTGACCGTTGTCGTAACCTAGACCTTCAGTGATTGATGCGTTCTCTTAAGCTGTAAAATAATATAAAATAGGCATATATTATTATTTCTTATTTATTTGATTTACCAAGTGATTCCTATTCTGTTAGGATGACATACGAGGTATTTTGGTAAGTAAGAATAATTATATGATGTGCTATTATAGATTATTTACAGTCACTATGTTCCAGTGAGCTGGATTGATGACGTCCCCGAAATGAGCTCAGAAAGGAACCTTATGTTAAACCCTGCAGGTAGATGATTGTCTGACATAATGGTTAAAGGCTGAGTGGTACTAATTTCTGAAATGAATAAGAAGTTGATTATTTACTTTGTCAGTAATTTAATTAATCAACGGACGTTATATCTTAAACATAGGGAGGTAAATCGATCAATCAGATTAATATTATCTAATCATGGAGGCTCGATTTTATTGGTAAAATAGTGGCTAAATGGGGAGAACAATAATATTACTCTAGTGGGATGTTTTATTATTTAATTCAATTAAATAGGAATTAATTTTATTCCATATTAATTAAATAATTAAGAGAATAAAATTCCTACTAGAATCTTCTCTTGGGATTAGGAGACTTGGGAGTCTTCTAGAAGATGAAGATTGGTGGAAATATATTTCCTACATTATATTAATTAATTGGAGTAAAATTAGGTTTCCTAAATTAGGATTTAATTCTATTCCATGTTTATTAATTTAATTAGCAAAGGAAATTCCTACAAGGATCTTCTCTAGTGTTAGGAGACTTAGGAGTCTTCTAGAAGAGAGAGATTAGTAGGAGTTCTCCTTCCTAGATTGAGTTAGTATTGGATTGGAATTAGGAGTCCTAGGCCTAATGGAATAAGCCCATATTTAGCACCTCCTTAAGGTCCCTAATGGAGCCTATATATACACCATGTCCCATACTCTCCTACATGCTTGTATTGGCCGATTTTTCTCATCTACATACACGTGAGATTTGCTTTGTTCGAGAGTTTGGGAGATCCGATTAAACGCTCCACCAAGTTTAATCGGAATAGGTGTTTAGGTAATCCATTAGATGGCTTTTTGGTACAATTGATTGAGCTTTCTAATACATACATATTCGGTCATCATCACCGTCCGATCTCCGCCGTCCTCCGCCGTGAACCACCGCCGGAGAACACCAACCGCCGCCGGTCGCCGCCCCTAGTCCGCCGTGTGCAACCGCAAGCCGTCGCACGCGAGCTGCGCATCGCCAGGCCCGACGTCCGTTCCCAGCGACAACCAGCAACGCCCAGCACCACCGTGCGATAAGCCCAGGCATCACACGCCTGTTCGCGCAGCGCCCCTGCTCGCCAGTTGCCGCCAGTCGCCATCGTGCATCGCCAGCGTGCAAGGAGTACGCGCGCGA
>CACSLK010005551.1:7624-18059 GCA_902706635.1 Striga hermonthica
GGTCTTTCCCTGATGGACCCTCGGTCTCAACAGGTCACCGGTACCTCCATACAGGTAGGGTTCTGCCTATCACGCAGCTCGTCAATTCACACATACATCGAGATCACGCACACATTCCCTCCAACACGAGGATAGAACGTGTCATGCATCCTCGCAAGTCCCGATGGTGGAGTCAACCATCAAGCTAAGCTATTGACTTGGTCGAGAAATCAGGATAGGACAGACAATCGACACTCATACTCAAATCTGGTACATTCAGAATACATGATTATGTTTTATACCGATGACAAGGCCTCACCCATTGCCGACACGAGTAACACCTCGTATGTGGCTTCGGGAGTAACGACAAGATACTCAATAGCGATTTCCTCCCGCGGAGTCGGTCTCCAGTCGAGAACTCAAGGCTCCGCCCCCACATTACTACGGAAACTACTATCTCGCCATCTCGAGAAAATCTCGCATGTGGCATGGGAAACTAATCGACAAACTTCATACACTGGGGATTGTTGATTAGGGCATTCACACAACGACTCGAAAGATCAACATATACTTTGACCAAAAATCTGGTTCAAAGACCCCTAAAAGGACAAGGTCGGACTAGGTTTAATGCACTGTCACCCGAGAGGTGACACACACGCTGGCGCTGCATATACGGGGCGCTGCGACGCGTGCATGTACCCACTCGGATACCAGCTGCAAGGTCAAGGTTTGGCTGTACACACTGACATGGGGAGTCCGTGCGTTCGGTGATGGCGTCGGCAGCTCTCGTGCGAGTCAACGGTCGACCACTGCAGTTGGCCTCACGTCTCTCAGCACGGGCATGCGGGCTCGGTCACCACTTCGCGTGGCTACACCCAGTCAGGTTCGGCACTCGGTTCGAGGTGCATTCCAAAAATTCAATTTCCGGGTTTCACAATTCCTAGGTACTCAAATGGGAAGAAGGGTTTCTCCCCAAGACTCAAAATCACAAAGGTTTGGGTTGACAACAACAATTTTCCCAAAAGGGAACGAGCATTGGCGTCACCACCAGGAACAATCCTAACTTGGCGGTCAACGCCGAACAACAGAATAGTTAGCTCATTTGACTCTACTGACTAACAGTGTCGGCTGTCACGACAACTTTTACTCAGATAGCTAATCGTGCCGGCAGTCCTAAACGAGTCTAATCCACATACACAACCTATAGCTTTCACACTTCGAGGTCTAGCGTAAAGCTTCTCTCGCAAGTGTTTCCAGCTAACATTATGATACTAATCAGATTAAGTCACATAGGGCACATATACATGAAAATTGACGAAAAGCTAATTTTGAAATTCATAACTCAATTTGGAAACCTAAACATGAACTTGCACCAATTTCCAGCATGCGTGATGAATTTAAAATGCATGTAGCTTCCAGTCTAGATATCGTATCATGATGAAACTACTTGAAAAATATCCCTAACTCAGGCCTCTATCATTTTCATGAAGAACACTCAGACAGATAAAATCATTGAAATACACATAATACAGCAAACATACAAAACATAGGTGCAGTGGATAAATGAAGACATACAGCTTGACAGGTTCTCAGTGTATGCACAATAACTGAAGCTACAAACATTATATTACTGAATTTCAAAATCTCCAAGATAGCTAACTCAATTATTTACAACTTTTATGTTGATCACTTAAGCCAAAAATAACTTTAAAACCGAGTTTAAGCATAAAACACTTAGGTCAAGAAATCTGTCAACGAAACTATTTATAAATTAAAGCAGGTCACTAAATCAGGAATATCTCATGCCACAAAGCTCCGAATCATGCAAATTCAAAACCTACAGAAACTAAACTTGAATTGCTACAAGTTTCAAGAAGAGAATCTTTACAAATAATCATGTTAAGGGCCTCATTTCAGAGCATACATTTTAATCGTAAACACAACCACTGTTTTAAAAATTCTGGGCATAACTCCAACTTTGAAAAATCATATAAACTCAACTAAAACATCAAATTACAAGATTTCAACTTCCAGAGAAATCTTATAACATGTAATACAAGTTTCATGTTGATCATATTTTCACATAGTCACATTAACATTGCCAAAAATAGCCCAACATCATGATTCACAATTCTGCCCGGAATTTCAAAAACTGCTCGCAGTTGCAACTTCAAAAATTCAAAATAAATTCAATTCAACTCCGAATCATAAAATTTCAAAACTCACAAAAACCTAACTCAAAGCACTACAAAATTTATGAAGAACTCTTAACCAGAAAACTGCTTTTAGGCCACGATAATCTGAGCACAAACAGAGGTTATAACGAGAAGTTCTCATACGATTTTCAACGCAAAAGCATAACTTCATGTACATAGCATCAGGGGTCACATATACACCTCATGTACGCGCATATACAATATAAGAGAGTCAGCCCTAACATGATTTTTAACACAATTTTACATAAACTCATACGATCACCACATAACACGTTTTAAAGAATCCCAGTCGTGCGATAATCGTCAAGTTCAATCATATAAGCATGCTTTTCATAACATCAATTTTGATATCTCAAGTCATATAGAGCCACAACATCAGGCTTAAATTCATACCTTTTACAAGTGCGTACCTCGCAGCCAACTCACAAGATATTCACGCGCTGTTGGAGTAATCCACTCGTCCTATGGACGACGTCGTCGTCTTTCATCCATGCATCAGTCTTCATGACTTACGCTCGATCTACGTACGAGAATTATCAATCATCGTCCCTCTTGAGGCTTAGCCACTCTCAAGAGTTACGACGGTGATACGCATTAGATTCTCCTAAACTATGGGGGTCGATTAGTAGCCAATTCGCGGCATCTAAATGACACTCCCGGTCCTCAACGACTGAGGTTCTAATTCCTTGAGTGATCTTATACACTAGAGATTCACTCGATACTTAACCTTTCTCTTTCGAGATGGGTCACGAATGGTCCTATTCTAAGGACACTGAACGAATCTTATAGCGAGAAAATGCTATAAACATCACTTATCTCAACAATAGTATACTGAAACTCACAACTGGGAATTTTTAGAGTCCGAACTTCACTCTATATCACTAGAGTTCAATGTCAAACACTAGAGTTCACATAACCTAAAGTGGATAGATTTCCTAAGCCCCAAAACAACATATATATCACTTCATGATTAGTCTCATTGCTACTCATGCAAAACCTCATAAGTAGTTTCATTGCTACTCATGTAAAACATCACAAGTAGTTTCATTGCTACTCGTGCAAAACATCACAAGTAGTTTCATTGCTACTCGTGTAAAATCACAATTCACATTATAAGTATTTTCATTAATAATTATATAAAACATACCTTAAGCAGCGCGGAGTGACGGAGACGAGTAGTCATATTACAAGATCTAAACACATACTCACATATAAACCAGTCACAGAAACGCAGACTGACTCTGATACCAAACTGTAACACCCCACTTTGATTTTACAGAAATTCTGGACTTTCTAAAAATCAGAACAAATTTTTCGAATCTATTTTCGAAATCAAGGGCATTAACCAACACATTTTACTTAGTCCAAGTCTTATCTGGACCCACTGGGATTCATAAACCTGATTTTTACAAGGTTTTCATTAACCTGATTTACACCTCGACATAATATCCAATATGAACAATTGTAACTTCATAAATCAACACCATGATTATTCAAGGTTCGAAAAAGGGTTTTCCAAAATATTCCTGAACATCAAAACATAACATAGTTCGAAAACAGTTTTCACATGTCCAAATCATAGAAAGGTTCATAGCAACCATATTATTAAAGTGGAAGCAAAATGAAACAATAAATAAACCACCACTCGCCCTTTGTCCCATCACCCAGCCACTGCTTTAACCTGCATCCGTGAAGAGCAGGTGGGAATGAGACTAAATGATAAAGTAGTGCTCACTACTATGCACATAATAACATGTAAAGATGGTATGGTCGCAGTATGAATATAAATCAATCATCATCATGTCTCATCTCCTAATAATCACAATAATAACTCACTCATGTGCACATCTATCATTAGCCGCAGAAAGGGGATGCACAAACCCTAACGACGAGAGTGCGTGCCACTGTAACGGACACGACCTTTCATTAGGTCTTAAGGAGATTTGACTCGCAAGGGCAACCGTACCGTAACTCGACGGGGACAACCGTACCGACGGCCGTAACAACTCGCATTGGTAGGCCACATGGTTCACATTCATACATTGGTCATACCAACTAAAAAATAAATAACACGTCTGACATAGACAATTTTTAAAAGTAAACCCACTTGGGATCAGTTGATAAAGCAAATTAACCAGAAGTCATAGGTGGTTGAGACAATGCTCGTCAGACACCTACATAAGTCAAGACAGTCCCATAAGCAACTATCTCGACTCTTACACAGATAACGAGAATTATACTTAGTCGAGTCACATCGACTAAGAAACTCGTGGAAGTTGTGGAGTTGGAATATTAGGACGACTCCTAGACTCGACTAACCAATTAAATAATCTTATAAAAGCAGGAAATGAAAGTTTGACATAAAAACGGGGTCAACGGGTCAAGCAATTGCCAACAAAACCAAAAAAAACGATTAAAAAGGACTAGTTCAAAATAAATAGGATTAGACAATAAGGCGTTCGGCTTGGACTTTACAATTCAAATTTTTACAGCATATAAATGGCTAAAAATTACACATTTTTACCAAAGAAAAACCCCTAAACATGCTCCTAACTATTTTGAATAATTCAAGCAAAAACTGACCAGAAAACGAATTAAATTAAATAAAATAGCTACAGTCGAATTTGACTTTGAAATTTTTACAGCAGCAGGATAACATGCAGAACGGCAACATATCCAAAAATTAGCCATTTTAGACAAGAACTCGATTTTATATGAATTTATTAAGAAACAGTCCATAAATAGTTTTTGAGTTTTAAAAAGGCTAGAGGCCATATAAAGATCTAATATTTTATCCACAAGTACTACAAGCAACACTACAACATATCCAAAAATCAGAATTTTTGGTGCAATATACGAATTATAGTGATTTTAGCAAAAACGGGCTGCAGCACAATTTTCAGAAATGCATAACTTACAATATACACAACGAAACGACACAAGGCCAAAGCCCTTGCGTCAAGAACATTCCTAAGTCCAAAATTCCACAGCACTTCCACGGGAAATAACACATTAACCTCAGTTCAACAATCTTTCAAAGTGACAGCAATCACTTTGATATCCAACAACAATTATATATATCAAAATTCACACGAACATATTACTAAAGCATATATCAACTCGAATATCACACGTTCAGCAGTAACAACACATATACGAGCACTTAAACACTTATTGGAACGAAATAACTAAGTCGAGGGTTAGTCTAGATACTGTTATCGAGATTAACACATGACTAAGAAAGAGCCGAAGGCCGAGATGGGCTGTACGTACCCGCACGAAGGGCTCGACGGCTACGCTCGGCTGTCCCGGTGACTGCGCATATCGCCTAAGGGTGGTCGTCTCCAGAGATGAGTGGTGTCATCCTCGACAAAATATCGGACGAAGGTTTTGAGAGTATGAATCCACGCCGGGTTGAGGGAGATGAATTGTTTCTCACGATATCGCATGCTATCTCTCTCTCTCTCTCTCTCTCTCTCTCGCAGGAATAATAAAAAGAACAGAGTATGTAGAGTCCAAAATTTTTGAATTTCTTCATCCTCTAAGCTTTGGAAGGACCGCGTGATAAAAGGAGATAATGGCGTGAATTGATGTTGAAAATTAAAGATGAGAATTTGGAGTGATTTAATTAGTGGTATGGGGTAACTCCAAATTGATTATCATGGTTTGATAGCTTGGTCAAAACGTGTGAATAAAGAAAATGTTAAACTTCCAAATGTAACTCCAACCATTTGAATTTTGATTATCAAATTAATAAGAAAAGAAAAATGCCATAACGGTTCATGGGGGAAAAAAATGGAGTTGATTATTTCCTTTCAAAAGCATACTTCTTGAATTTGAATCTCCAAAAATCAAAGCTTGATGCACAAAAAATCTCGAGGATCGAGGGTTCCTCTCGTGTTCGATCATCACTTAGAAGGCTCGGTTCGATCGCCAAACGCTCGGGATTTAAATAAAATAAACCGGTCACTATTTATATATATAATATATACAATAATATTTATTAATAATACACATTAGGCACATAAAATCAATTGGGCAGTTAATGAAAATAATAATAATAATAATAATAATAATAATAATAATAATAATAATAATAATAATCCCAAATAATTCATAAACGAACGGGGCGTTACAGCAAACCATATGACATTGTGTTCCATCCAAGCTTGCTACACGATCCAAGCTTGTGATTTTCTACACCCCCCCTTCAAGTTGGAGTGGGGAGACGTTCAACACACCCAACTTGCACAGCCAACGATGGAACACTGGAGAAGGAAGCAGTTTGGTAAAAAAATCTGCAACTTGAGACGAAGAAGGAACATAGGAGGGCAATATGAAACCAGCTTTGTACTTGTCACGCACAATGTGACAATCGATTTCGAGATGCTTAGTGCGCTCATGAAAGACGGGGTTTGCCGTGATGTGCAAAGCCGCATGATTATCACACCAAAGAGTGATAGGTAAGTTAGGCTTGAGATGAAACTCTTTAGCCAAACAGAAAATCCACTACAACTCACACACAATAGTCCCCATGGATCTATATTTGCTTCAGCCGAGGAGCGAGCAACTGTCACTTGCTTCTTACTTTTCCATGAGATGAGACTATCTCCTAAGAAAACACAATAGCCAGTGATTGAGCGTCTGGTGTCCTTGCATGTTGCCCAATCGGCATCACAAAATGCTGTGAGATCACTGTGGGAAGAAGAACTGAGAAGTAAGCCCATATTTTTAGTTCCCTTGAGATATCTGAGTACTGAGATGGCAGCCTCCCAATGGTCAATAAAAGGATTATTGATAAATTGACTAAGTTGATGTATAGCATAACTAACATCAGGCCGTGTTAGGTTTAAGTAGAGAAGCCTTCCTATCAACCTTCCGTACATATTAGGTTCTTCAAGTGGCTTCCCATCAAAACCAGTGAGCCTCAGACCTTGTGGTAAAGGTGTGCTACCCACCTTACAGTCCTGCAATCCCATATCTTGTATGATGTCATTTATATATTTTCTCTGGCTGAGATGCACTCCTCCCTCAACAAGAGAGATTTCAATCCCCAAGAAGTATTTGGCCACACCAAGATCCTTAATAGTGAAGAGTTTGTGCAAATATTCCTTCAAATCACAAATATGTCTATGATTAGACCCCATGATGAGAACATCATCTACATATACCAACATTTCCATAAAATCTTGACTTTGTGTCTTAGTAAACAGACAATGGTCTTGAGTAGACTGATGTAGCCCAAACTCAAGCAACCTCTTTGAGAGTTCACAATTCCACTCTTTGGAAGCTTGTTTTAAACCATAAAGGCTCTTAATCAACCTGCACACTTGATCACCTTTCCCTTTCTGATATCCCTGAGGCACCTTTATATAAACTTCCTCTGAGAGGTTTCCATGCAAGAAGGCATTATTCACATCTAATTGCCATATAGTCCATGCATTCTTAGAAGCTATTGCCATGAACAATCTAACTGTCACTAGCTTTGCCACTGGAGAGAACACCTCAAAGTAGTCCACCCCTTCCACTTGATTAAATCCTTTAGCCACCAACCTAGCTTTATACCTTTCTATAGTTCCATCAGCTTTTCTTTTAATTTTATACACCCATTTTGAACCTATAGCCTTCTTTCCCTTAGGTAGATAACACAACTCCCATGTATTGTTTTTCTCTAGTGCCTGCAGCTCCATATTCATTGCATTTACCCACAGTGGATTAATATTTGCTTGTTCATAATGAGCAAGCTCCTTCCCTTCTTGTATATTTGCTGAGAACACCATATCTTGTATATTTCCACTTGAATCTGCTTGACATACATAGTCTTTCATCCATGTTGGTTGTCTCCTAATTCTTCTTCCTTCCTCAGTTACAACAATCTCATTTGGATGTGACTCTCCAACTTGTTGTTCTTCCTCATGTGATTCATCCACCTGTGGAGTGGCAGATAGTTCATGCACTATTGGTAAGGGCACTTCACCTTCCTTCTGAGTGTCTTTTCCTTTGAAAGGGAAAACATCTGCCTTAAAAACCACATCCCTTGATATAAATCTTTTACCATCCTCAATATCAACTAGCACATATCCCTTGCTTCCTCTTGCATAACCAAGAAAAACACATTTATGGGACCTAGGTTCTAACTTTCCTTTGCTGGGATTTGAATTCACTGCATAGACTAGGCAACCAAATGGTTTAGGTAGTCTGTTGATGATGTGTGCAGCTGTGATGACTGCATAAAGCCAGTATATGAGCTCCATTTCTGAGTGAAAGATTAATCCCCTAGCAACCTCAAGCAACTGTTTGTGTTTCCTCTCCACAACACCATTTTGTTGTGGTGTGTACACACAACTTTTTTGATGAACAATTCTATATTCTTGAAACATCCCTTGGCAGGCTTGTCCCAAGAACTCCTGACCATTGTCACTTCTAACCTTTTTAACATTCTTGCCAAATTGTGTCTTAATCATGACAATGAACCCCTTAAGTAAGGTTGTTGTTTCTCCCTTGCTGTTAATGAGGAACACCCAAACTCCTCTACTGTAGTCATCCACAATGGTAAAAAAGTAAGGAGTTTTGGTCACAGATTCTTCTCTGCATGGGCCCCATATTTCAACATGCAATAACTCAAAGCAATGAGATGTCTGAATGCTGCTGGAAGGAAAAGGCAACCTGTGTTGCTTTGCCTTGAAACATACTTCACAATTTCTCAGTTCTTTCTCTCCTGCTGCAGTGCAGTACCTTTTAATGTGTGGTATTTGCTTCAGGACCCCAAATAAGGCATGACCAAGAGTAACATGCTAGTCTATCAGAGATGTGTGAGTATCTACACTCAGAGCAACATTCTTCTTCTTGCAGTTTAAAATATAGAGTTTATCCATTATCACACCATGCCCAACTACTTTCCCAGTGACTGTGTGTTGAAAAAAGCATCCCTCTGAGGTAAACTCACACCTCAATTTTGAATTCGAGCATACTTGTGTAACAGAAAGCAAGTTGTGCTTAAAAGTTGGAACCAAGAGAACCTCATGAAGTACTAAGTCATCTGAAATAGCAACTTCTCCCACCTTGTAACCACTTTGCTTGATCCATTAGGCATATAAACAGTTATTGGATACCTCAAAATCATCACATTCTGTTTGGACTGCTGAGGATCTCGATCTGCACAAATTACGGACAAACATTCAACATAAACCTATGCACAGCGGATCTAAAGGTTTGATGTAGAAAACTTACTGCTTAAAATTTATGTAGATCTGACTGGCCCGAACAGATGACCGCAAATCAAATCTTCTCGGAATCAAACAAACTTGACCAATCCAGAAAGCTGGCGTCACGGCAAAGTCAACGGCGTTGACCGATCGGAAATTGGAGGTTCCACATGCTCTCACACGCGCGTGTGAGTCCCAGCAGCTGCGATCTTCCGGCGGCGCGTGTGGGCGCGTGCGGCGGCGGCTGGCGGCGATCTCGACGGCGATCTCTTCGCCTCGTCGTCCTGGTCGTCGTGGTATGGTCACTTGCTGGTTTTGGTCTCCGTTTTGGACGGATGATAGATCTGATTAGAATCCCGTATATACCTTAAGATCTTCTACTGTATTCTCAAACAGCTATCTAGATGTTGTATCAGTGGAGCACAAGAAATAGAACAACTCCTTGGAAGAGAGAGATAGAGAGAGAGGGGCGAACGAAATTCCCAAGGTTATGGGATTGTATCTACTCTTCCAAGAGCCTAATGCTGTATATATAGAGCTACAGTAGGGACCCTAAGGAGAATAGGATAAGGGCTTCTAATATATTAATACTGTGTAGCAACCCCACAATTAATATATTAATAATATTAAAGTCCACCACAATAATATTATTGCACTCCCCTCACCTATCCCAAATTACATTTGAGACTCCTTATTATAATTATCCGATTTACCTCCCCATGTTTAAGATATAATGTTCATTAATTAGTTCGATCACTAATAATCAAGAACTAATTAATATATTATATTACCAAAGCTAGCGCTCGCTCATATCATTCATATTATGCCGGAATAAATCCACCTGCAGGGTTTAGCATAATATTCCTTCATGAACTCACTTCGGGACATCATCAGACTAACGCACATGGTGACCGTAAATATCCTAATAGCACATCGAACACATAATGTCATTACCCAATTCATTAAGTATGTCGACCAGGTTTGGATCTCACCCAAAGAATCAAAGCAACAACAATTATGTGCACATGCCTATTT
>CACSLK010005584.1:4759-17321 GCA_902706635.1 Striga hermonthica
CCGATCACCGCCGACCTTCTTGTCACAGGGGTACGGAACCCACTTCCGTATCATGCTGTCGCTACGTGCGGACAGCGCGGACAGCGCGGCCACGGCCGGCCCTTGCCGGCCGTCCGACAACAACTTCTGAACCAACTGACTTCATATAACATGACATGAACACATGAACATATATACACTGAAAACATGAAGATTTACGCAAAGGACTGGACTTTGGTCGCGGCGGACGCACCGGGCGCCGCCGACGGCGGTGTGCTGTTTTACGACCGAACCTCAATTACTCTCGGCAAAACTAACTCAACTGAACATGAAATAACATTTAATAAATAAATGGACATGAAAAGTTCGATGATTGCCACTTAACATAGTCAGTCATAGTGCTCGGCCCGTGGGGCGCCCTACGTGCGCGACCACGTCCTCGGCCGAACCACCGCACAACTTGAACATACACCGAACAGCACTATCTAATTTGATCATAATATAACATAAACTGATTAAATACACATAGTTGCTCGAGAGGTTCAATTTAACTTTGATCACGCTCGCGAATTATACGCACGACCATGAGCCACCTAGACTGAATCATGAACATGACTATATAACTGAATCAATATGATTATATCATGATCGATAAAAGGTAACCGAAATTACCTTTTGCGTACTCGGTGGAACGCACCCGCTATTTGCGATCGCTTGGAAATCGCGCGTGTGCTATGGCTCTCGGCGACGGTTGCGCGATGCGGTAGAGGTGCTTGTGTGCAATTTTGCCGTGCGTGTAGTACAAATTTTTACAACTTAACTAAGGCAATATGAGGGATTATGCTGCTGAACTTATGCTGAATATATAAGGGAAAAGATAGAAAATTTCTCGTCCAAACACATATGTATATACTATGGCCGATGGGATAGTAATGATGCCAAGAGGACGTGGCTTCTTCTTAAATTTACACTTGCTTGCTAATGATTTTACTTAGTATGACTAATCTCCCAAATCACTCTCTCATAATGACACGTTTCCATGTTAAAAAAAAAAATTGGAGGAGAATGATGCTTAAAGCTTAGGAAACTTGAATGTAATTTTGGGAACATATATCATACGGTTTTAGTGAATTTTGAATACAAGTACCGTACAACTTAACCTTTTGGAATTAATCACCTAATTATGTTTAATTAAATAATTAAACATAATGCTTAATTACCAAAATTATTCCGAACGTAAACGGTACGTCGAAAATAAATTTCGGTAATCTCGACTGAATTGACTGAAAATAATTAATTCCGATAATTAATATCGGAACTTAAAAACATAACTTATACTGACGGGATGTCGCTGACTGAATAATTAATTCCGTACTCATTAATTAATTAAACGAATCGGAATTAAATCTGGAAAACTTATTCGGTTACTAAAATAAGTAAACCGAATAACTTATCGACTAATAGTCGAACATAAGATATGACTGACTGATTAATCTGAACTTGAACATGAACATGATTATTTATTAATAAAGGTTAGCTTAAAACTGAAAGCTAGTATTTCCTTTATTAATAAAATACGGGGTGTTACAGGAAAATCCCTTTAAAAATAAAAATTATATTAAGTGTGTAATGGGTTGAAATAAATAACATCCAAGGCCTCCATTATAGGTTTGTCAGTGAAGTGATTTAAATCAAGCCCAAAGGACGTTTTATTTCACAGTTCACAAGGACGAATCTCCTTCGGGATGATTATAGTGAGCTATTTCAAAAGCGTGCGGATCACCCAAAGGTGGACGTATAATTTTGGTAGTAAACTTAGGACCAATTAATGGGTTATGCTTAAAGTGCAAATAATTACGATATTCCTAAAGGAAAAGGTCGTTTTTATTCTTTTATAAGGTAATTGCGCTGGCCAAAAGTTCGACCGACTATTAGTTAAGTATTGCTTGGCAGTACGTTAAGCTAATGGAATTTATCCCTCCTCTTGCGACAGTTTGAACCGTAGACGTCCACACTCCGTGGCCTGTGGGGATTCGGTGCTTTGAGGTGCCAGTGAATCTATTCAAATGCTGTTTTGAAGGGATCAATATTTGATGATTCGAAAACACTTGACTGAGTAAAGACTATGTTTGCATGATCCCAGGAATTCAAAATGTCTTTTCAATCCGTTGTCCGTAATGCTCAAAGATAATTTACTTATTCAAACATGATTAGAAATAGAACTTGGATAGTATCTAGTTTTGCTGAAGAATACAAGTCGAATGTCATGTGTATCTGGTTTAAGCGAAATAGACATAGAAAGATGAACTGTCCTATACTTAATACAAGAAAGGTAAATCTTATTCACTGGGAAGTCGAAGCATTTTAAGTGGTGTTATCTATCAGTGCCTGGTATATAGATACGTAACCACTAATTATGTAAAAAGGTTTTAGTGAACCAATCGACATGTGAAGGTTAGATTACCATTTAGAATGGGCTAGCTACGGAAGTAGCAACTATTGTAGTGGGACTTATCTATTAAGTAGAATTTTTGGTTAATCGAGTAATTGTCTTTTCGTGTCAAGTTTTAGAAAGAATTAATATTCAGTTTCTAAATTGTGTATGGATGAAAACATGATGTTTTATCTATTTGGTACGTAGGTAGACGATATGCTCAGTGAACCAATATGTCTCACAGTGCAGTAGGTGAAATTAGTAACACGTCGACTAGAACCAATAAGAAGAAAGGTTCTTCAATAAATGAATCATTACATTAATTTGACATCTAGTATTTGGGATTTTAGTATTAGTAGAATTCAAAGGTGGATAGCCATTGAACTCATGAGTTCTTTGGGAATGGATGAAACTATCAGACCTACGAATTATACTTGGTAGCTAAAATCACAAAAATGACCTTCTGAAGGTTGAGGGATTTAGAAGCCAAATAAATGTTAAAAATGGTTTATCCGATTTGTAAAGTTCGATGATTTTAGGACAAAAGATAGTTTTGAATATTTTTCTTCGGAGAAATTTGTTCAAAACAGGGTACATTAAGTGACATTCCATAAGTTTGAGTACATCGAAAGAGTGCAATGGTAGTTATGGAAAGATGTCGAGTTTAATGTATCAGTGGCATTACGATTAAAATCGTAGTGACTAATACCTTTTGGATAATCATAGAAATACTTATTGGATGTTGAGATTCGATCTCAATGTGTTTCACCTGGTTCATTGGAACAGGACGATGTAACAAGAACGAAGGAAAATGTCTCTCAGGAAGATTGGTTATGTCAATGATGAGTTATTAGGAATTTCGCTTTTTCGTATTGGAGTTGTGCAAATAGCAGGATAAGTTCTGAACATAATCCTATCTAAGTTTAGTAGTCATTACTCTGAATGAATTGTTGCCAAGACTTAGGCTTTGACAGGAACATATTCAGATTCAGAGCATTTCCACATACGTGCTGGAAAGTTGATACTAATAAGATTGGAAAGGATGTTCGGAAATTAGGCTATTTGTGGGATACTTCATGGCAACGAGAAATGAGTGGATTATTATAATATTAAAAGTCAGAATATGTTCGTTAGCGCGAATGTATGATTTTTAGAGGAATACTAAGTAATAAATCACTAAGTTCATTTGTAGAATTGTTTTAAGGAAAGATAAAGGTAAAAGTTCAACTTTATTACCAAGTGTACAAATGTGATACCACAAGGAAAAACTGCAACACGTATTTTGTGCTATACACCTTTGCAGAGGGAACCTCGTTGTAGTAGGAGGGTTGCATGACAACTCCATTCGTGATAATAAGAGAGTCGTTGGACTCAGTCTGTATTAATCACAAGTTCATGGAATTCATGTTTTTGAGAAAGTCTCGGACTTAGTCTTTAGTAAACTTGAATCGATCCCTAGTTATACAATGAGGAGATCCAAGACAAGGATCCATAAATTTAGCAAAGTTTTAATGATTTCTGATTTAGGGTCATGGACTCTTATCATATCTGGGTTCTTATAGAATTACCAAGTAGCAAACTTGCTATTTGACGAAATCTGTAAGTGAAGACTTTAGTACAAGGCTTGTTGTGAAATAGCAGACTCAGAAAGAAAGGGATCTATTATGAGTTAGTTTTTCACCAGTAGTCGTGTTTAAGTCTGTACATAGAAAGGCTTGATTTGAAATGGTGAACTCAGAAATAATGGGATCAATTATGAGTTAATTATTTCACCGGTTGCCCAATTTAAAGCTGATGCCATTCATATGAGTTATGAGTTAGGCAAAGTGGTTGTCAAGACATTTTCCTTAACCGGAAGTCTTGTAGGAATATCCACGGGGCAACACCTAGAAGTTTTCATTGAAAAGGGCTAAAGAGCATTTTGTCAGTAGGCTGACAAAGTCCATTTAAAGGACAGTGGTGGGCCGATCATTTGGTTGATAAGTTCGAATCGTGGATTTGATTATTCACCAAATGAGCATTGTGTGTGGCGCAATGGAAGCGTGGTGGTATTTTTGTACTATGCGTAGACAACATCTTGATAACTGGAGATAGTGTGAAAATGTTGACAAACGCAAGGGTATGATTATCCAAGTAGTGGTACATGAAAGATTCGGAATCAACAGATATTCTTGAGATTAAGGATCACAAGAAAGATATATTGCGATTATCCCAATTTTCATGTACAGACTGTCATAAGGCTCATTTTATTTGCATGATACAGAGGCAGTCCTTATGCATGGCAAGCGGAAGCCTAGTATATGCAATAGATGAGGCCTGATATTTATTTGCATGGTTAGTGAATATCGAAGTAATCCTAGATGGGAGCAATGGTTCATGGTAGGACATAAGATCAAACGCCGTAAAAGGGCTAAGGATAATAAGTAAGGTTACCAGATGAACCATAAGCAACCTTTGGATTACAAAGGATTCTGATTTCTAATCAGACATGAACAACAAGTAAAAACCACCTTATGGTTTGTGTTCACTTGTGGGAACCAAGCAGATTAGAGAAATGTCAAGCGGTGATGCGTTGACGGATTCCACTATGAACTCAGTACGTCCCTTCCCAAATGGCGAGCGACGTAGAGATTGGATTCGCCATAAACTAAAAATGTGAAACCTCGTCTGGCCAAGTCTGGTCACAATTTGATTGTGATGACAGTTGGTGCAGTTACAGGTAGAGAGGAGTCACTAGTTCATAAAGAAAGTGACACATAGAGCAAGTACGCCCATTGCAAAAGACTGCGACAGGGTGGATGTTTGTCGCCTAGTTACATCGGTAGACAACCAGGTAAATCCTTTTAGGATTGGCTTTCTAGTGAATGCGGATGATGGCCATGTTAAAGGATTAGGAGTCGGATGTATGGCAGAAAGGGCAACAATTCTTTGAGAATTGAGATTGAAAGAGAATCGTGGTTAACAGTAGCCATGAGCTTATTACGCATAAGTGGGAGATTGTTAGAGGTATGCTGTAAAAGCTCCGATTTGCAGATTCTATTAATTCCATTTTGATCTGGCCATCATGATTCGGTCAAAGTACATATGCTTGCAGTTTATTTATTTATGCAATCATACTCCTTGTCTTACATTGAGATAGTGCGGTTCGAAGTATTTCGAACAGAAAGATCACCTATCGGTTCCTTGTAAGACTAAACTATTTGTTCACAGTCTAGACTGGCAGTGAGACCCCTCTTGGAAAAAGACTGTAGTGTATTCTTGATTCAGTTGGTCTTTGACTGGAGAATTACACTAGCACTTATGATAGGTGTTGAACAGGACCACATAAGGACAAGATTATGAGACTCACTGACCGTTGTTGTAATCTAGACCTTCAGTAATTAATGCGTACTCTTAAGCTGTAAGATAATATAAAATGAGCATATGTATTCATTACTTATTTATTTGATTTATCAAAGGTGATTCCTATTTTGCTAGGATGACATAATCGGTATTTTGGTAAATAAGTGTGTTTATATGATGTGCCATTATAAATTATTTACGGTCACTATGTCCCAGTTCGCTGTGTTGATGATGTCCCCGAAATGAGCTAAGGAATGAATATTATGTCAAGCCCTGCAGGCGGATGTGTTATCCAGCATAATGATTAAGGATCTGAGTGGTACTAGATTCAGAAATGAATAAGAAGTTGATTAATTGTTTTGTCAATAATTTAATTAATCAACAGACGTTATATCTTAAACATGGGGAGATAAATAGATCAATTGGATTAATATATTTAATCAGTGGAAACGAATCAATTGTAATTCAGAGATAAATGGGGAGAGCAATAATATTACTCCAGTAGAATATTTTATTATTTAATTCCAAGATTAGGAATTAGGAATTAATTATATTCCATAATTCCCTAAGGATGGGAATATTCCTTCTAGAATATTATCTAGGGTTGGGAGACTATGGAGTCTTCTAGAAGGTAATTAATTATTAGGAATATTATCCTAGATGGGAAAAGGAGATGCAAGATAATAAGGATTCCTAAACCTTAAGGAATAAGCCCATCTTTAGGTCCCTATTGTAGCCTATAAATACACTAGGTCCCCTAACCTCTTGGCATAGCTTTACACGTTTTTCTCCCCGAAGGGCTGGAGAAATTCGGCCTCTTCAAGCGAGAAAAAAAGAGAGAGATTCTTCTTCGAGAGAAAGTTCGGTTAGCACCGTAAGGTCTTAGAAAAAGATGATCAAGAGGTTTTGGGAAATCTAATAAATTGCTCCACCAAGATTTATTAGAGATCGTGTAAAGGTCATACAATAGAAGATTCGAAGGTTGTTATTTCGTATCCCGTCGAATATATATATTTTTCTTTCCGCACGCACAAATCCGCCCAGGTGTTCAGTTCACACCTAATTCCCGCACGCAATTCGCGCCCAGGTGTTTCTGTTCGCGTCCAGTTAATCCGTGTGTCGCAGCCTTTGAAGCGAAGAGAGTGTAGCGTAGTGGTCATCTAGGCACCTTCTCCGTGCGAGGTCGCGGGTTCGATCCTTCCCTTGCGCAGCCTTTTCATTTTGCAACCCATCAGCAGAAGAAAAACACGTGGGTTGTGCGGCCCGCGTCTCGGCCCGCAAAGCCCGATTGATCTCACAGCTCTCAGCCCGCGAGAGCCTGCATCCCAGCACGCGTGAAGGCCCAGTTCCGCAGCGCACCTCCTTGGCCCAATTGCAGCGTGGTCCGCGGCCCAACTTGCTCCAGCGCGGCCCAGCGAGCTTCGTTCCAGCCCAGATGCGCTCCAACCGGTCTAGGAAGCTCCAGAACGGTCCAGCAGCGTGCCAACGCGGTTCAGATCGGCCCAGACCTGTCCAGCTCACCTTAAACCGGTTCAACTTGGTCTAGAAGCTCCGGTTCATGTCTAAGATGGTTCTCGAGCGGTCCGAGGAGTTGGATTCACTTACCGATGGTCTGAGACGATCCGATGAGCTTGATGAGCGATTGGAGCACCATGGTGACTTGATTAGAATCGAGAAAGGCCAAGTCTAACCGCCTATTAGACTTTGGTGTTCAGACGATCTCCATCAACAGAAATCCGAAACGTCTCAGAGTCGGCAAAAATTTTGAAACCGTAAGTTCTAATCCTAACTATAGATTCCGCTGCGTTAGGATTTATTATTACATAGATTTGAATGTGCACATTGTCGACGTTCCTAACAGAACCCAACATGGGGGTGGGAGAACGCTGTCTCTCATGGGAGGGGGTGGGGGAACACTGTCTCGTCGAGTTGACGGCTGGCTCGGACTGAGGAGAAGGCTTCTCAGATGGGGGTGCGAAAGATTGGCCAACTCCTATCGAATAATAGTCGGCACCTCTCGTAGAATGATTGCCGACACCTCAGAGGATATTCTTGCTATAACATTAGCCACTTCAGTCCGTACACACGCGCGAATATCCTCAATAAAGGTCGACCCATCTGTTGGCCTCACCTCCTCCCGGTGCATCGGACTATCTTCACCCTCAGTCCGGGCCCGCTTCCTCAGGTGCAGAGCCAACGTGAACAACATCCAAATTCAAGAGGTCCAACACGACACTCTCCTCCTCATAAGGCTCCAGCCTCTCATGCACCTCCAACTAAATTTAAAAAATAGAACATAAAATTAAAGAAATCATCAGAAATCGTTAAGACTTAAAAAATAATTTCGAATATAACTTGCTAACGATTCCAATAATAACAAAAAATGTTTAGGATCAAATAATACCTGTTGGTCAAAAAATATATTTGGAAGTGTGACCTTCCTCAGTTCCCAGTGAACCAGCCGTGGTGGACGTCTCACCGAGGTACATGCTCCACATGTACGACCTAATGCAGGGATTGCCTCGTAGCACCATACTAAAAACGCCCAGTGAAATCCGTAGATATGATATTTTATTTTACTGTACTGGGTCATCTTCAAGTAGTCGAGCATATGCTGAAACGAGTAACTCCCCCATGGGAATTTCTCCCACATCTGGTCGTCCTCGAGCAAAGCCCACCAGCAGGTATCAACATACCGAGTCTTCTTGTCATCATGAGGAATTATAAAGTACATGAGCATTAGCATC
Organism: Striga hermonthica; assembly: GCA_902706635.1. NCBI lineage: Eukaryota > Viridiplantae > Streptophyta > Magnoliopsida > Lamiales > Orobanchaceae > Striga > Striga hermonthica. The sequence goes on from CACSLK010005584.1 coordinate 13,262, forward strand.
TTCGCCACTCTCACTATCACATCCCTAGAGTGGCAGAACTGCCCCGCCTTGAAGTCATCACACAACTGCAGCATAGTGACCCACTTGCCTTTATATTTCTCATAGAAAATAGACGATGGAGGAGGAGGAGGCGCTGAGTTCGGGTCAAACGCAGACGATCCAAAAGCAAGCCCGGTCACCACAGCATACTCATTGGTGGAGAATCGGGTTAAATGATTACCAATACAGAACCACATCTCGTTCGGGTTCTGACCGACACGAGTCACCTCGCGTGAAAGAACCCCATGCATTGCCTTTGCAGAGACATTAGCCTTATCATCAAAATGGAGGAACGGACCAAAGACCCAGTCCTGGAAAGCAGTCAAGGCCCCTTCAACGAGGCCCAACTCGTTCCTGATATCAGAACATATATACTGCCGGCTGTAAACGTTGATCTTCAGCCCTTCATATTTATCGATCAGGCCCTGTCTCTTGTACGACCACAAATCCTAAACAATCGCATTGTTGTTGTTGTTGTTAATTATTCAAATCAAATTACTTATACATATCAAATAAAAACAACTATTTCTCAACTAATAAAGCAAATGAAATTAAATAACTTAAATTAGATAATTGCAACATATGAAGTTACCTCTCCAAAAGAGATGGCATCCGGACCCGTGCCTTCAGTCGCTGAGTCGCGGCCCGCCATACCCGTTACGGCAGCCGTTGAGTCGTCGGCCGCAGTAGCCGCCGTTAGGGCACCCGCTTGGCTGGCCGCCTCGAGAAAAGCTTGATTCATGAAATCTTAAGAATCTCTTAAGAAGGCCATGACGTAGTTCTCGTTCATCATTTTTTGTTCTTTGTTTCTTTAAAATTTCTAACAGTTCTTTTCCTTCTAACTATGCGAATTAATGTCGCAAGATGGAAGATGGAATTTCAAATTTTTCGCCCCTCTTTCTTTTTTGTTTTCTTCTCCTGATAGGTGCAACTATAGCGTATATGCGACGTTTTGATTTCTTTTTTTCTTTTTGTTTTAAATAATAAACTATACGACAAAATGTGCAAAATAACAGCTGTCGAGTAATGTTCGCGTAAAAAGCGCCATACTTTCGCAATTCCGATGCATTTTTAATAAACAAAATAAATATAATGGTTTAGTTTCCACATCTCTTTCGCAGTTTAATACCCTGCGGTAGACCTGCGAATAAACGCATATCCATCGTGAGACGGTCGCATAAACGGTCGCATAAATAATCGCATTTATTAGACCAAAATAATTGTTTTACACAAAAAGTGGGTATGTGAATATTCTCCGGTTGACCTGCGAATGAATTATGCGACGTTTATTTGTCGCAATTATGTGTGTCGCAGAATAGAAAATTTCCAAAAATAATTTTTGTTTAAATAAATTCTTCGATTATACTACGAATGTTGTGCGGTTTGTATACGAAATTGTTTCGACTAATTGTCGCAGGTTCATTAGCCTAAACTGTTGAATTTTCCAAAAGTAAATTCTACAAAAAAAACTTAAATATGCGACGTTTGTATTTCGGCTAATTGTCGCAGGTTCATTAGCCTAAACTACGTGTTATGCGTTTGTTGTGCGTAATATTTTCGACTAATAGTCTCCGGTTCATTTCGCCTAAACAAGAATTTTCAAAAAATTAAATTCTAAAAAATTTCCAAATGAAATTAAAAAAAATAAAGTATTCTTCATTTTTACTACACGAGTGTTTCGCAATGTCTGTCGCAGGATAAAAAATTTCCAAAAATTTTCTTTTTCTTATTATGCACCAACTAGGCGAACAATATGCGAAGTTTGTATTTCGCAGAATAAAAGATCAAACAGAAATCCCTACACTACTACTTTTACAGTCGCTTCAACCCCAGTCGATTACAAAGTTAAAAAAAAAATCGAAGGACCAGCCAAGTTAAAAAAAAGCTATGACGAGGTAGCCAACGAGCTACCACAGCACTCCAACTCGAGAAGGAGGAGCTGTAGGTGGAGCTTGTTTGTGGAGTTCCATGTAGAACTCCAGCATGAGATCGGCCACGACCACCACGCTCTCAACTGATGGGCTCTGACGGGTTCGGGGAAAAACTCCTTCGATACCAACCACCTTCCTCTGTCAGGAAAACCTAGCCGACCACAACCTAAAGAGGTTGAGGCCAGCATTGCCTCTGACAAAGGGCCGGGCCATTACGCCCCGGCCGCGCCGTTCCGGCCTTCAACCTTCTCACAGTTGATCCGGCAATACCCAGGCCCGGAGGTTTGATCTTCATTGTCGCTGTCTCGGTATATATGTTTCCTGCCAATGCCAGGTTAATAAAGTTGAATAGTGAAATTTTCGCTCGTTGAATTTTTTCCTCCGATGAATTCGGAAGGTTAGGAGTTCTCAATTCAGACACAATAATCTTAAAGAATTGTCTCACGGGTCGAAAGAAAGAATTTTTGTAACTCTGGTTTATCTCCAGCGAACTGCTTCTCATATACAAGAAAAGGGAAAAACGGAGGGCCATTAACAAAGAGTTCTGGGGAACGGATGGGTATTAAGAGAAGTGGCATGATATGGATTGATGATTACACACTTTATATAGACGAATGAAACGACTGGCGTGCACGCTTTTACTGCCCAGGCATTTCGAAAAGCAGATAAGACGCCTCGAAATCGGTCGTAACGTTCCAACTGCCAGCGGTTTCTAAACCATTCAAAAATTTAAATTTTAAAAATAAACTTTCGATGAAAGATGAAAGATGAAAGATGAAAGAAATAAAAAATAAACTTTCGAGTAGAAGCGCGAAGGGGGTATGCGAGCAATATGCGGTAATTCGCATACCCCATCGCATAACTGAATCACAGAAAGATGAAATAAATAAAAAAATAAACTTTCGAATAGAAGTGCGAAGGTGGTATGCAAGTAATATGCGGCAATTCGCATATCCCATCGCATAACTGAAATAACTGAAAGATGAAAGAAATAAAAAAATAAATAAAAATACACTTTCGAGTAGAAGTGCGAAGGGGGTATGCGAGCAATATGCGGCAATTCGCATACCGCCTCACATAACTGAAAAATGAAAGAAATACGAAAAAAACTTATTATGCACCAATTCTGCGAATAATATGCGACGTTGGTATGTCGCAGAATAATTTTTTCGACTAATAGTCGCAGTTCATTCGCCTAATTATTTCTATTAAAAATATTTTTCGAATACACATAATTTATATGCAATCTTATAAAGTATTTCACTTTGCAAAAAATTACTTTTGCACTTTATAAAATGATATGTTGCACTTTATAAAACAACATATTGCACTTTATAAAACAACAAGCAAACTCGTTGTTGAACTTTATAAAATAATACGTTGCACTTTATAAAATACCATGTTGCACTTTATAAAACAACAAGCTACACTTTATCAGTACGCTCCACAATTAACGTCAATAATTATCGCCAAAATACAACACAACATAAATTTAAAAAACGGATCAGCGTAATGTTTTATCATATACCACATCATCTGTTAAAAAAAAAACAATGCTAATCTACCAAACTTACAGTAGTTTTACTTTATACATCGTTATGTTGCACTTTATAAACAGGGCGTTGCACTTTATAAAATATCACGTTGCACTTTACATGACAATTTACAATTAAACGTCGATAATTCCCGCCAAAATACCAACCGATATAAATCTAAAAATATATATATTTACATAATATCGGTAGTTCAATTTGGTAACAACTTCATTTTTTTTAAAAAAAAAATAAATGTTAATTATCTTAATTAAATTAGGATATTAATAAAAGTAATTATTACAGTGTTGGTTTAGTTTGAAACAAGTCATTAAAAATTAATTGCACTTAGATTGCACATTAGTGTTAGGCGGATTGCACATTACTGATTGTCAAATTTCACTATAATGATTAAACCGAAATAATTATATGCAAAATATTATTTTGTTGTATATAGTTTTTTTATTTTTATATTAATTCAATATTTTATAAAATTTCTATTTACTTTTTTATTATCTATTATTTTAGTATATATGTATGAACAAAAATGTATAATAA
>CACSLK010005584.1:28617-40889 GCA_902706635.1 Striga hermonthica
ATTGATGTTGTGAATTGGTTGAATATATTTCAGTAACTGGTTGGTGTGCCAGCGCCACAAGGGTCGACGCCGGTGAGGAGGACGGTGGCATAGCTAGGCGGCGGACGGGAAAGGTGAGGGTAGAGAGAGAAATCTAGAGAGAAGGGAGAGCATTTTGCTAGTGTATGGTGTTGCTGTTTATGATTGTGCAAGGTTAGTTGTCTGATGATGCTAGGTTAGTAGTTGCTAGGTTAGTTGTATGATTGTGCTAGGTTATTTGTATGATTGTGCTAGGTTAGTTGTCTGATGGTGCTAGGTTAGTTGTCTGATGGTGCTAGGTTAGTAGTTGCTAGGTTAGTTTTCTGATGGTGCTAGGTTAGTTGTATGATTGTGCTAGGTTAGTTGTATGATTGTGCTAAGTTAGTTGCGTGATGGTGCTAGGTTAGTAGTTGCTAGTTTAGTTTTCTAATGGTGCTAGGTTAGTTGTCTGATTGTGCTAGGTTAGTTTTCTGATTGTGCTTGGTTAGTTGTTTGATGGTGCTATGTTAGTAGTTGCTAGGTTAGTTGTCTGATGGTGCTAGGTTAGTTGTTTGATTCTGCTAGTTTAGTTGGCTGATGGTGCTAGGTTAGTTGTTTGTAGTTGCAACTACATGATGAAAATTTGCATGGTCACATAGCAAAACTTTGAAAGGCCATAACTTTGCGTAGAAAGCTCCGTTTTGGACGAACTATTTTTTTGATTTGGTGTAGTTCGACCAGATCTACGCAGCTGCAAACTGCGAAAGGCGGTTTGGCCGCCCGAATTTTCAAAAAAATGCCTTTTTCTTGCTTCAATTTCATTTTTAAGAAAAAAATACATTTTTTGTATTTTTAAACCTCTATATCTCCCCAATTGAGACTCATTTTTCGAAGTTTTTTTTTTCATAACAATGCTCTCAACCTATATTTTATGTACCAATTGGAAAAAATTAGAAAATGCATAGTCTCTGCAGTTGCTATGTTAGTTGTCTGATGCTGCTAGGTTAGTTGTCTGATTGTGCTAGGTTAGTTGTTTGATTGTGCTAGGTTAGTTGTCCGCATTTTAAGAGCTAGCCTCATTTTAAGAGCTGGCCTCATTTGATCTGCCCCCTATATATATATATATATATAGATGTATGTATATATATACTTGTCTACCAAAACAATTTTAATTATTATATTCCTTGATATAAGAGAAAGTAACAGTTTTAATTATTCTTATTCACCATATAATACTTAATTATTATTTTATTATAAACTTAATTTTGTTGTCATATAATGTAATTTTTTATAAAAGTTATAGAAGTTGTACGCCTTATTTTTATTTTATGCAATGAACAATCATCAAGGCACATTATTACTATTTATTTATGTAATCAGCTTAAAATACTTAAATAAATCTTAAATTAAATAGTATATAAACATTTTACAAAATATACACACATGTTTTCTTAGAATTTAATTTTGTACACTAATTAAACAACTTTGATTTAGAAAATGCCAAGAACTCAATCACTTCTATAATCAAGATTTTTCTAATTTGTATTATAAGGATTCATAGTTATTTAGCATACACTGCAATGAAAATATATTTTACAATAATTTCACTATAAAAATAAACCAAAACAAAAAAAATAGTAAAAATTAATTATAATGGTAGCCAATAATATACAAATAAATTCTAAAGAACAGTTAATATATTTCAATCTTATTTTTTTACAATTAGTAAAACTATTTAATGTATATTGTCATTATCTCTTAGATAGTAAATTATATTAATTTGAAGAATAATATATATAACGAAATAAAGCTTAAGAAAAATTATATTGAAAAAAATTAATTCATCAACTTGAATTTTTCTGACTCTACCTTGCATGTTACGATTTTTTTAAATATATTTTTGATAAAAAGTGGATATTTGTGAAAATATTAATATTATGGTTAGAACTTAAAATACGTTATAATATATATCTTGACCAAAATATTATCAACATGAATCTCACGAAAAATCAATTTTGTAATTTATTAGAATGGATACTAATGAAATTATTGCATTTGTTAATTAAATTATTTATGGAAACAATATTTTTGATCATATCTGATTTGATCTTATTTGAAAAAGTGTATATATAATCAATTAACTAGTGTATATCCCCGTGCGATGCACAAAGAAGCTCATATTTTAAACCTTTTTTTAGGCTTTATTTTAAATATAATTATTTATATTTTTCACATCTCTGCTATTATGAAAATAAAATAAATACAAATAATAAAAAATATATATTATTAAAAATCTTCTCTTTATACAATATTTTTATTTAAGGAATATGATTTACAGTTTTCAATTTTCTGTTGTTAAATCAATTATCCACTATATGATTGTTAACGTACAAAAAATAATGGAAAGTATCCAGACATTAAAGTAAAGCTATATTTTATTATTTTACAAATAAAAATCATCCAAATTTTTTTTAATTAAAAAAAAAAATTGGCAAGTTTGCTAATAAGTTACATCAAGTTATACAAATGATTAATTAGTTAAAATATTATATTAATTATTTTTTTAAGAAATCTGATTATATAAATGTGGATAAAAAATATTATACTAATTAGTTTGTTAGGATTATGATTATATGAAAATTAAGATAAAATGAAATGTAACCAAAATCTGTTCAAGGTCTTTTCCTTAAAGTGTTTTAATTTTAAAATTTAATAACCAAATTTACATTATATCACGTAAGGAAAAAAATATTTATGAATGTTTAAAAATTTAATTTTGAATTTCAAATAGAGTAGGAGACAGAATAATTCAAATTTGTTTTCAAAAATTTTTTAAAGTATTTAATATTCAGGTAAGTATACCCGTAAGAATAATCTTACTATTAAAAAGTACAATGCTCGTATATTACACGGGTGCTTGTTAAAAAAAATTATTCTTGAATTTTAAAATTAATGAGAAAAATTATTTTAAATTTTATTTACCTTTTTACAAAAAAAATATATCTCTCTTATATCTTATATGTATAAGTTTGTGCCCTTTAAATGCTGACAAGTGTCCATTTTCGTCACTTCCGCTGCTTGACACGTGTCACGTGTCCTGATTTATTTACAATTTTGCCACTTCTATAATTGACTAAGTTGCCCCTTACTGTCTTTACTTTTAAGGTCAATATGGTCTTTTTTTTCTTACTCATGAAGTATTGGAAACTTCACCGACTAAACCAATCACTTCACAACATACATCTGATACATATGACACAGGCAACAATCATTCGGTCAAAAAGCAATGAAATAAAAAGACTATGATAAAAAAGTAAAAAACACGCAATTGGCCGCTTCTCTCATTTTTCCGCTTCTCCAATTTACATCTTCTCTCTTTTCTTCTTTCTTCTTTCTTCTTCTTTCTTTTTTTCTCCCAAAAAATTTACCCTAATTTATGCTTTTTCTTCTGTCAATCGACGGCGTGTGTACATAGATGCTAACGAGCGGTAGGCCGATCCCCAGTAGTTGACGAGCGGCGATAGATGGGCTGATGAAGGTACATCCGTGGACGATGACAACAGTAGCTCCGATGGAGAGAGCGCTCCAAGAGGGTCCGCTTTTGTCGCCATTGCCCTTTAAATGCTGACAAGTGTCCATTTTCGTCACTTCCGCTGCTTGACACGTGTCACGTGTCCTGATTTATTTACAATTTTGCCACTTCTATAATTGACTAAGTTGCCCCTTACTGTCTTTACTTTTAAGGTCAATATGGTCTTTTTTTTCTTACTCATGAAGTATTGGAAACTTCACCGACTAAACCAATCACTTCACAACATACATCTGATACATATGACACAGGCAACAATCATTCGGTCAAAAAGCAATGAAATAAAAAGACTATGATAAAAAAGTAAAAAACACGCAATTGGCCGCTTCTCTCATTTTTCCGCTTCTCCAATTTACATCTTCTCTCTTTTCTTCTTTCTTCTTTCTTCTTCTTTCTTTTTTTCTCCCAAAAAATTTACCCTAATTTATGCTCTTTCTTCTGTCAATCGACGGCGTATGTACATAGATGCTAACAAGCGGTAGGCCGATCCCCAGTAGTTGACGAGCGGCGATAGATGGGCTGATGAAGGTACGTCCGTGGACGATGACAACAGTAGCTCCGATGGAGAGAGCGCTCCAAGAGGGTCCGCTTTTGTCGCCATTGGGCTTCACAAACCTTCTTCCTTTTGCTGGAATCCCGCAGGTCAGGGGTAGACAGATTTTTTTTTCTTGCTTTTAACATGATTTTTGCACACGCAAGTCAGGAGATAGAGACGGGAGCAGGTAAACACTTCGTCATCTTCATAACCCCACCCAAACAATTACTCTAATTTTCAATTCACAGAGGGAATAACTACTCAGGAAAATAGATTGGAGACGGATGCACGAAGACAAGGGGCATCGAGAATGTCTGCTCCAGTGACCGAAGTGTGAAGAACCGCATCGAGTATTTTCCCGTGAGGCTTTTATTGAACGATTTGTTATCTTTTTTGCTGGATTTTGTTTCTAACTGTGCTCTCTCTTTCCTTTTTTTGCTTTATTTGAAACTATGGACTCTGAAACTTTTTGCCTAATGTTAAGAAATCGGGTCGGGTCCCAGAAAAGCAAACCAGGGAGATCACCTTTTTTTTTCGCGGGTAAAGCCATAATGTTCGATGATCTACCGACCAGACAGGGCCATGGAGATCATGGCGCTAGGTGGCAAGTTCGGCGCCTCTACTCCACCTCATATGGCTCGGAGCGTCCCGTCCAGCAGCACGTCATCTGCCACCGAGTGCTCATCTCAGATTTTAATGGAAGACTGCAAAAATCTCGCATTATCCCTATCTTGTTATATTACAGGGATATCTCTGATCCTGAGCACGGAAATGGTGAAAGCCCATCTTTCTTCAAAGACGCTTATTAGTGCGACTTGAGAAACTTTTGAATATCAGATTCTGATTATAGCAACGGGTTGTACCGTTAAGTGACATGTTCATTGGAATTTGTCATAATTATATTTGAATTTTCTGACAATTATGTTTGGTTTGATTTATTTTTAGCTTGTGTTGTTTATTTTTTGGGTAGTGGGCCTGTTTTTTATTATATGTATTGCTTTGTCCAGGTTATCAAATTGACGGACTTTGATGTGCAAGGCGCTGTTGCCAAAAACATCTTTTATTTGAGAGAAATTGATGATGCCGATAAACTTGTTGAAGCAATCAAGACAAAGAAAAATGGAAAGGCTGTGATTGTTGATGGGGGATACATTGATCTGGAAGACTGGAACTAAGTGTTGCTTTGAGAATTAACAACATTGATGTCAGCATGGTTTACCCTGAACCTTGGTGCAGTAAGTCAACTCTACCACTTTGTTCCAGTTAACATATTCTCTTTCAGTTGGAATCTTTGAATTGTGTTATTCGAGTCTTTTGCAGTCATTTGACTTGACATAATAAATATATCAATATTTTCTTGTGCAGTGCCTAGGATATTCACTGCCGGTATAGCTGCCTTCTATGAAGGTTATTATGCAAATAAGGGAATTGGTATCATCAAGGGCACTGTAGCCGTTGGATTCCTATGCCACTGGCGGACCAACACAACTTATTTCAACAAGAGATTTTGGGGGCAATGGCAACAGGTAATGTTTCTGGTTTCTGCTTTGTGCGCTTTTATATTTCTAGGTTTATATTACCAAACTCTCAGTTTTAGGTTGTCTGCAAGAAACTGTTGGAGCAGTTGCTTTGAGTTTCATGTGATCTAATGTTGTTGCTAATTGAAAATATCAGGTGCGACGAGGAAATCGCATAGTTTCAGGTCCATTAAAGCTCTGCCATCAACCGGAGCCTCTTCCACTGGTATGGAATTACCTTTCAAATTCTTCTTCGATATGAAATTTATTCTTTAATGTTCAGTTTTTTGCTTTTCCTCAGATGATGATTAAATTTTAATTTTGATTATTTTTTAACATTTGTCCCATATCTTCAAAATCCTAGATTGCCATATCTTGGCTCGTCTTTTAGGTCCACTGACGCACCGACCCTTATCATACGGGTATGAACAGAATATCATACCACTGAAATATTGAAAAGATCATTTTTTGACCAATTTATGATGGTTAACACCTAAGTTCTATGGTTGATTGTTAATCGTGTCGAAATAAGAATTTGGAGTACCTGGTTTCGGAAACACCATCATTTCTGTTTGCTGTAAACTAACAAGTCATTTTTCTGATATGCTGATAAACCTGTTTTAATTATAATTTATATACCCCAATAGCGATATTTAGAAAAATCGCAATCATTTATTTGGGTGATCTGAAGTTTGAAGTGGCCATTCTGTTTCCCTGCAGGAATCTCTTTGGGGTGTATCTATCATAAACTCGTCACTTGAGGTAACTGCAAATCTTGAAGCAGCTGTTGAGAGTATCTTTCTTGTTTAAAGAAAGAATAAAGGAGTTCGTTGTTAGCCTTTTTTGTTCTGTTGCACGGGTTTTATGGTAATGTTACATGCTATATTTTTCAGCTACTTGTCATTTACTTATGTGCAATGTGGGAGAATACTCGGCCAATATGTTGTCTTAGTTAGAAAAACTATACTGAGGGAAATAAATGAATTTTCATTATATCATCTGTTTGAAAAAAAAAAATAATAGAAATTTATTAACCTTATATGTTTGTACATTTTGACGTGAATGGGTAAAGAGATTTTGATGCATGTTTTCCATGAGTATCATCAATTCACACCTGAAGATTTTCCATTGGCTTATGCCTTTCCATTTTTTTTACATGGTTTAGGCAACAACCGAGAATCTCCCTCCAAATGTCATTAAACAGCTTGCAAAGGAGCTGAAGAATCTTGATGAAACCCCTCCGGAGGGCATTAAAGTTGGGGTGAACGAGGATAATTTTTCGGTTATATATACTGATATTGATGGCCCAAGTACTTTCTTTTCGCTTTTCTTCTTATTTTGTTACCCTTTAGCTATTTATAGAATATAAGACGCCACATTCTCTTTTGGGGTTGATATTCTGTATTATTGCAGCTCGAACGCCATATGAAGATGGGTTTTCTCGCATGAAGGTGATATTATCTCATGATTTTCCACATTCTCCACCTAACAGTTTGTGTTATCTCATGATTTTCCACATTCTCCACCCAACGGTTTGTGACATACTGTAGTAAACATTGATATTAATTATACTACAGTCTACAATACTTCCAAGCATCCATTTTGGTTTTTACACGGGGTGTTAGACCGCCGTGCGTGCACGGCGTGAGCAAATCTAGTATTATTATATAGTTTAGTATGACACTTGTTACTTGTGTGACTTACATGTTTTATATTATAGTAATATTTTTAAGGGTCAAAATCTTTTTCACCCCGTTATAAATCTATTCTTTCTTTTACACACCGCCCCATCAAATAACTTCTTTTACACCCCAAAACTTACGAAATGCTATGCGATATTACAGTCGCATGTCTAAATGAACCAGCGCATATCCAAGCGGACGCATAATTTATGACTATGCGAAAATATTTCGCATTTTGTAATCGCATATCCACATCAAACGCATAATTTACAAATATGCGAACATCTTTAGCAGTTTTAAGAATCGCATATCAAAATCAAATGCAGCATAATTTACGATGATTATGCGCCTTATTTCGCAGGGCTATATCGACCTTGCAAATTTATGACTGTGCGAAAATTTTTCGCATATAATTCGCATTATTTGTTGAATTCGCATTTTCTGGAAATTGCATGTCCAAGTCAATCGCATAATTTACTAGTATGCGAAAAACTTTCGTATATATCCGCCGGATAATTGACAATGATGCGACATTTTTTCGCTCGCATATTGAAGAATCGCATAACAAAATCGATAAAGCATAATTTAATTGACGATTACGCGCCATTTTTTCGCAGGGCCATATCGTCATGGAAATTTTACGACTATTCGGAATTTGATCGCATATCTGTCGCATAAGTTACGCACCTCATTAATTGACTGCTTTTTCACAGGTGAGGATTTTGTCTGTGCATTTATCATGCATGCAAAAAAACAGTGATCTCTAACAATTCAACATCTGCACCATTCTTCTCTACTGCAATTTTCTGTTTCTTTCGTTTTAATTCCTTTTGTTGTTCACTTATTTGAATGGCTAGAACTCGTGTTAGAGTATGCGTGAACTATGGTGGTACGTTTTCCGGGGGTTCATATCTTGGTGGAGTGGCAGAGCTGATGAGAATAAATTACGGCCGACAAATGTATTCTGAAGTAGTTTCTCGTGTTCAAGCATTATTGAAGGCCGATCCTTGTAATTTTGAGTACATATTGTGGGCAGTATTTGATGGAAGGGAACGAAAAGTGAAGATGAAAATCGAATCCAGTGAGGATATCTTAGAGCTGATTGAAGAACAAAAAACTCCCAACATTTACGTGGATTTGGAGAAGTGAGTAAATGTAGGTGTTCCGGGGACGGCGCAACAAAGCTTCACGCAAATGATGGCGTCCAAGGTGTACTTTCGAGTTCTTTTGGTGTTGGTAGTTCTGCATTTTCCCACGAGGCCCCATATTCACATCAAGCAGGCCCTAGTTCATTTACACATACTGGATATCCTCGGGGCGCTGATGATCAAACCGCGGGTTGTTCGAACCAACCAGGTCATTCTCGTGACGATGATAATAATGATGAACAAACCAACACGCACAATGGTGACTCAGGCGACGAAGACAAAGAGGTACATGAGAAGAAAATGTTCAAGCTCTTCAGGGCGTTGTATAGCGAGCATATTGAAAAGCTAAGATTAATCACCGACCATATTGATGTTGAAAGTCTTGCATATATGAATCGAGGTAGCACCCGGCAATCCGATGTTGAGCCACGAATGTGGTCCCTTCCTATGCCGCCCACGACAACTGGATCAGATAGACAACCCATACACATACCCTCGAACAATATAGAATTATATTTGGGGTCTGTCCTTCTTTCGAAAGAAGAGTTGATTTGTGCCATTCAACTGTATCACTTGCAACAAAAAGTTGAGTGTCGAACACCCAAATCCTGCACTTCTAGGTTAAAATTTGTTTGTCGGTATGAAGGGTGTTCTTACAAGTTATGTGCAAGGGCAAACCGAGATGTATGGAGAATCACTACTTTGAAACTCGAGCATACATACGAAGGGAGTTTGACGCACAATCGACACCGTTCGGCTAATTCCAAGGTTCTCGCTCATATTTACGCATCAACTATTCAGACAAATTCCCAGACGCTATCTACACGGAGAATTATTGAACAAATGCAGGAGGAGCATGGTTTGTCGATCAGCTACAATGTGTCCCTCCAAGCAAGACACCGTGCTTTTGAAAAAGTTTATGGAGGTCATGAAGAATCATGGGGGCGGCTTCCCGGTTACTTGCACATGTTGCAGGTTCGTAATCCAGGTACAATTGTCGAACTGCAACGAGATGGCGAGGTATTCCAACACTTGTTCTTTGCTCTAGGAGCTAGCATTGAGGGCTTTCAACGAGCTGGTGTCCCGGTAATTGTGATAGATGGTACCCACTTGAAAGGAAAATACAAGGGCATTATGTTTGTTGCAGCCACATTGGACGGGAATCACCAAATCTTTCCCCTCGCAGTTGGCATTGGTGATGTAGAGCGTCGTGAGACTTGGAGTTGGTTTTTGACTCAATTGAAAAGGTCCTATGGTTGTCCTGATAACCTCCTCATCGTATCGGATAGACATGAGTCTATCATATATTCTGTCCCAATAGTGTTCCCCGAGGCGCATCATTCATTTTGCTATTATCACATCACAAAACAAATGAGGCCTTTTGGGAAATCTGTCTTGGGTATATTTTACAAGGCGGCATATTGTTATCAGCGTGAAAACTTCTATCGTTACTTGTCATCCATCCAAAGCCTAAAACCCGAAGCATTTAAAAAGCTAACTAATGAAATTCCGGTAAATGCTTGGGCGAGATGTTTTACACCTGTACGGCGCTATGGATTCATGACATCCAATTCATGCGAAAGTTTGAACAACAAACTCCGTTGGGCCAGGATGTTACCCGTTTGCTCGTTGTTGGAGTGTGTTCGAGCAACGATAGAGAAATGGTTTGCTGTTCGGAGTGCATCCGCCGAGGGTCGCAATCATCCGCTAACGCAGTGGACTCAATTGCGGTTGGATCCTTTGTTCGAGAAAGATCGTACTCTATCCATTACCACACTCGGCATGCAACATTATAGGGTTATGGAAGAAACATGATCCTACGTGGTAGATTTAGAGGCAAGAACATGTGATTGTCGTGTGTTTGAAATAGATCTACTACCTTGCTTACATGCATCAACGGCTATTCGGTAATGTTTACCAAACAACATTATCGCTTTTTTCTTTAAAAAAAATTGCTATAAATATGATGTGCATTTACGATATGAAACAGGGAAGCCGGGTTAGATATAATGGATTTCGTTGATGACCATTACAAAACCTACTCAGTTGCAAGGATGTACCAAAGCACCGTTAGCCCCGTCCCGCATCCAGATGATGGCACTTGCCCCCGGAAATTATGTGTAAAAAGGTAATTCCGCCAAATGATCCCAAACAAGCAGGTCGGCCACGGACTCAACGTTATTCCACTGGAGAAGGATCATCACGTCGAGTACGGCATCAGCAGATGTGCTCACGGTGCGGGGTCACCGGGCATAACAGGGCGAAGTGCCCTCTATACAATGGTGATAATGACTTTTTTTCAAATGAAGAAGGTCAAAACGCACCAACACCTCATCCAAGACGCCCGAGGAGATGTCGTATATGTAAAGAAAGAGGTTACAATCGTCATCTTGTCCATCACGTCCAATCCATGACAATTAAGATGAAGATGGAGTTTTTAATTGTAAACTAATTTAACGAAAACAATACTTTTAACGGGAAAAATACTGTGTTTGTGCCCTAAGTTGTGACCTGCACACGATTGACTAACAAAAATTAGTGAAACTGGGTTGATTGTGCGATTCGCATAACATGTCCCGTAATAATCGCACAATTGGGTTGATTGTGCGATTCTCATATCATATCCCATAAATAATCGCACAACTGGGATGATTCGCCTAGTCTTCAACCGCATAATTAATGAATCGTATATCCAAATCGAAAGTCGCATAATTTACGACTATCCGCCATTTTTTTCGCATATCCATATGGACCGCATTGATTGATTGTCTGCACCGCATATCAAAATCGAAAGTGCTTCGCATATTATTCGCATACGTTACGCACCGCATTGATTGATTGTCTGCACCGCATATCCAAATCAAAAATGCTTCGCATATTGTTCGCATAAGTTACGCACCGCATTGATTGATTGTCTGCTTTTACACCTAAAAACCAATGACGATTTGCATGCTTCCTCATTTAGTTGTCAAGTTGATGTATATCTCTACCTAGCCTTTAAGTGCTATCTGTATTTATTAACCTTTCATTCTCTTTGTTGAAGAAGCGACCTTTCACTTCTCAAAACCCTATTTTTCCATTGCAGCAAAAAAAAATGGAAAGGATTTCACCCTATGAAAAAGATCGCGATCCGCTTCCGTGGCAAATGTTGGACTGACTGCAGCAATAATAAATATTTTTTTCTTCTGTCAAGTATGTGTTTAATCATGATTCAAATGTCAAAACAAAACAATATGTTGCATGGACAATGAAACCATTAATATCCGTGAACAGAGTTTTGCAAGCAAAATCAGCGATAATACTCGAAGGGAAATTATTATTCGCAGCAGTGTGAACAAAGTGCGATAATTTGCATTATGTTCGCATAGCGTAATGAAAAAAAGTAAAAGTAATTTATAATTTTCAAACGCATATCCAGGCCAGATCAATCAAACGTATCATTTAAGATTATGCGGCATATGTTCGCATAATTTAAGATTCGCATATCCAAATCTATAAGGGTAGATAGAAGATAACTATCGATTATGCGTATTGTATCGCATATTTACGAATCGCATATCCATATAAAACCTCGCATAAATGTATCAATATGCGAACACATTTCGAAAAGTGTTACGCACAGCTTTTTTTCACCAAATAGTTTTTTTCAATTCATTATTAATTTAGTCAAAGACATTTTCCAAAATTTACCAACTATTCGGAAAATATGGGACGTTTGTATGTCGCAATTTTTTACGTCGGGGAATAAAAAATTTACAAAAACAAATATAAAAAAAATATGTTATTCGTTATAGTTCGAGTTAT
>CACSLK010005614.1:40476-53971 GCA_902706635.1 Striga hermonthica
TGACCGATCGGAAATTGGACGATCCACGCGCTCTCACGCGCGCGAGTAAGCTCCGGCAGCTGCTCCCTTCCAGCGGCGCGTGGCGGCGATCTCGACGGCGATCTCTTCGTCTCGTCGTCCTGGTCGTCGTGGTATGGTCACTTGCTGGTTTTGGTCTCCGGTTTGGATGTATGATAGATCTGATTGGAATCCCGTATATACCTTAAGATCTTCTACTGTATTCTCAAACAGCTATCTAGATCTTGTATCAGTGGAGCATAAGAAATAGAACTACTCCTTGGATGAGAGAGAGAGAGAGGGGGCAGTCGAATTCCAAAGAATATGGGATTGTTCTTCTCTTCCATGAGCCTAATGCTGTATATATAGAGCTACAGTAGGGACCCTAAGGAGAATAGGATAAGGGCTTCTAATATATTAATACTGTGGAGCAACCCCACAATTAATATATTAATAATATTAAAGTCCACCACAATAATATTATTGCACTCCCCTCATCTATCCCAAATTACATTTGAGACTCCTTATTATAATTTATCCCATTTACCTCCCCATGTTTAAGATATAATGTTCATTAATTAATTCGATCACTAATAATCAAGAATTAATTAATATATTATATTACCGAAGCTAGCGCTCGCTCATAGCATTCATATTATGCCGGAATAAATCCACCTGCAGGGTTTAGCATAATATTCCTTCATGAACTCACTTCGGGGACATCATCATACTAACGCACATGGTGACCGTAAATATCCTAATAGCACATCGAACACATAATGTCATTACCCAATTCATTAAGTATGTCGACCCGGCTTGGATCTCACCTAAAGAATCAAAGCAACAACAATTATGTGCACATGCCTATTTAATATCTTACGGGTTAAGAGCACGCAATAAATAACTGAGGCCTAGTTCGTTTACGACGATCAGTATAAAACGAACATCCCTCTCTGAGATCCTGTTCAATACAGAAATGTACTAGTGCAACTAATCGGTCAAGACAAACCGTACGGTTGACACTACGACCGTTCTGATGGGTTGTTCAATTCCATCTAGGTTGTGAACCAATGATTCTTGTTTCGCAAGTAACTGATATAGTGATCTTCGGCACGCCCGATGACGACCCACTTATCTACATACAAAACAACAGAACGTGGAACTTATTTAACCAAACATAATTCTCATTCATCAAAAAATAACAAGTGTAATATCCACTAAAGCAAAGCTTAAGTATATAACACCAACAATTACCCACTCGGGGTACGTTCTATAACAACGGGGATACATTCGACGGCCGGTACAGCTCACGCTGAAAGGTACACATACATATTTCATACTTTGATCATACCCAAGTAAGTAAACATATTCACAGTTCAAGGCATAGACAATTTAAATAAGACCCACCTGGATAACAGCAAAAGAAAAAGCACACTCTTTGTGTAGGGTGAGAACTCAGCTTGTCAAACACCTACATAATATCCACATAGTCCTATCAACATACTATCCCGACACGTAAAGTCTTCACAACCATTTTCACTTAGCCAAAACATTATCGACTAAGTGATTCGTGGAATCTTTAGTGGAGTTTGGAACCTTTGGATTTACCAACTAGACTCGAAATACCAATTAAAATCATTTAAAGAGGCTCGACACAAAATGAGGTGATGGGTCAAACGGGAGACAAACAGGTTGACAAATTTTATAACAGGGTTAGGTTGGCGCATTCAGTGGCTGTAAAATAATACTTATCAAGGTTTCTGGAGTTTGGCTCGGGGTTTTCATTTCAAATTGTTACACATAACAGAGGACAGAAAACACACATTTTCACAAAAGATTCACCTCTAAACCTCACCCTAACTTAGATAAATAATTTTTTTGCAAAAACATGCTCAAAATCTGAAATTACAAGTTCATATAGCTAGGGTTCAAATTATGCCATGACATTTGGACATCCTGATAATCACCCAGAAAAAACAAACACTTCAAAATTTTAGCTCATTTTAGCAAGTACACGATTTTATATGGTTTTTACAAGAAACAGGCCAGAAAACAAAATCGCTATTTGACCAAGGACATTCCAAAGTTCCTATAACTCCAGGGTTACCACGAATTTCACACATATCCGTCTGTTTCCATAATAAACCGAAGAGACGACAATAATCAAACACATATATATTAACATATAATTCCCTAATCAGCTTTAAACACTAAGGCAACACATATATACATATACACATCAAAATAGTCCAGAGTAAGTCACCCATTACCTACTCCAAGGAGAGATAGCAAGAACTACGATGGAATGAACAACAAGGCTCCTCGACGGCGTCTCGATTTTGCTTTTGACTGTGCTCACTTTTATTTGTTTTTCTTGGTCCCGAAATTCACTTGTAGCCCAAGTCTAGCAAGGCCCAATCCTTAAGCCCAAATCCTTATTCCAATTTAAAAATCTATTTTTATCCATTTCCTCTTAATTTTCTTTTCCTCTCCTTTTTCTTTCCTTTTTCCTTCTCTCTCCTTTTATTCTTCTCCCCGTACTTCTTCCTTGTTCTTTCTCGAAATCAGATACCCATTTCTATCAGAACACTTAATTCCCAAAATCAAAGCTCTCACAACGTTTAATTTTCCGATTCCCAATTTCTTCTCGCGGGCAGGCACCGGCGGCCGGGGGTGATGGTCTGACTCGAAATTTGGTCGCACTCGGCGGTTCAACTCCCAATGTGGTAGCGACTCGAGACCTCAGCAGTTGACGAGCAATGATGGAACTCGGAAGTCGGTGGAATCTGGCCGTGAATGGTGCGGGGTTGTCTCCGGTGGCACCTAGCTATCCTCGGCAGGTCACGGTTATTCGCGAAGTCTCTCACGTGCTGCAGACGGGGCTATTCAAATGCAGCGGAGGGGCTCGAGTACACCACCAAAAGGGCTCGCGAGGGAGGCTAGCCGCGGTACGACGGCCGGGGTGAAAATATTCGATGGTGACTGTTCGCTGCTGTCAGCGGCTGGCTCTCGTCGAGGCTGGTGGACGTCGACGACTATTCACAATGGGTTGCTGCGTTTGCGGTCGTCAGACAATCTGTGCAATGAGGGGCTACTATTCGTCCGTACGGGGCAGCTGAGATGCCAGCGATAAGGAAGACTCGAGACCTTGGTGATGGGGATGTTGAGATTGCTCGGCAGTGGAAGGTTGCTCGTCGCTCAAACGCAGGCAGAGGTTAGATGGTTCGGATGGAAAATCGACATTTGACGGGGTCCGACGGGCTTTGACAGTGAATGCTTGAGGTATTGGCAATTGTTGAACTCTCTGAAGGTTGAGTTGCAGATTGAAAATCAATCGATTTGCACTCTGGCTTTCTCTGATCGGTAATGAATTTTTCATACAGTGAAAGGCTAACGAATTAAAATCTATGACATTAAACTTTGATTCAATTGGTGATTGGGTAGATTGCATCGGCGGAAGGGAGTTTCGACCGAGAGCAATTATCAGGGGGGTTCAGGGCAATGGCTCGAGTCGCTCGATTGAAGCTCAACACTGATTCTTCTGTATCTGAACTTTTTGTGATGTTGATATTTGACTCCAATTTTGAAATGGCAGATGATGGATAAAGGTCGTTCGGATCCATGGCTTTGAGGGTACAACTTATTTGAGAGGGTACTGCGAGGGTTTGGGAATGGAGAACCAAATTTAAATGATGCAGATGAGTGAGTGGATTACCTCTCAATTGTGGTATATGATAGAGAGAGTGAGAGACGTGCGGTATTGGAGAGATATTTGGAAAATGAAAGGTGAAGAATAGTTCAAACCCTTTGAACATGCAAAATACTAATTGTGGGTCAATAATTACAACGGCACTGGGACCTTTATCATTAACCCACCATGGGCTAATGAAATTCACAAGGTAAATGGGTTGGAAATAACATAGACTCACAATAGCTAGAAATAGACTCCAATTGAGTCGGAATAGAATTTTGTAAAAAGGCCAATGAATTTAATTCTAACAAAGGCAGGAAATAAATATCCGAAAATGGGCCGAGATATATTCGAATTTGGGCAAGAGTTAATAACTCAAGAAAGCTGAAATTAAATTTGCAAAAAGGACTGGAAATTAATATCCAAATGGATCGCAAATATTCCCGATTAACTGGGCCGAGGCTCGGGTTCAAAAAGAAAAAAAATAAATAAAAATTCGAGTTTATGTCAGTTTAACATTTTAAACCGAATTTCCGAACGACTTAATAAAATTAAATCGAACAAAATTATTTAACATTATATTATTCTCAAATAATATAATGACGATGGCTAATATTAATCCAACATAAATAAAATAATAATCCCACATAATTACATAAATTCACATAAATTCACATATATTCAAATATTCGAACGGGGAGCTACAATCTACCCATCTTAAAAGGAATTCCGTCCTCAAAATTTGAAAACTAAAAAAAAACATTGAAAACATCAAACATGAAGTTCGGATATCCTCCTAGTCTCGGTTCCAGTCTCCCCAGTCGCCTTGGACTTGCCGTGACGGTTCTATTGCACCTCGACGAGATCGACTGCCCAGGTCCTCAGCTGATGAACCTTTCGGTCCGGTACGAACACCGGTACCTACTCATTGGTAAAGCCTCGCTCGACCTGCAACTCGACGAAGTCCACTACGTGTTCGAGGTCATACACCCGACAACACAGGCGGTAAAGCTAACCGGTAGGCCAAGTCTTCGACTCGTGTGAGATTCTGAAAGGATCCGATATAGTGAGGCTGAAGCTTCCCTGTCTTCTCGAAGTGAACCACACCCCTCATGGGTGCGACCTACAGGAAGACAATTATACCAACATCAATTCCACGGTGAATACATAGTCTCCACTCGAGACTCGAGACTCGGCTGGACAATGCAGCACCTCAAATATCTGTCGCCTCGAGGGACATCCCTCGCACGGCTAAGCAATAATCAACAAACTTACTTAATCGAGAATTAAGTGATTTAGGGAATTCATACATTGGTTCAGTGGAACTTGGATCTCTCGGTTCAAGGTTCAGAAGACAAATTTCAAGGGGTTTCCCAACACATTCCGGTATAGAAATAGGTTGAACGGTTAAAAAAATGAATCAACGGTATGGTCGATGCACTGTTCCCCTAGCGGTGGCACACTCGCTGGCGCTGCATAAGGGGGACGCTGGGACGCGGGTGTGTACCTGTTCGAAGACCAACTGCAAGGTCAATGTTTGGTCGTACTTACTGGCATGGTGAGTTTGGCGTCCGGTGATGGCGGCTGCAGCTCGCGTGCGAGTCAACGGTCGGTCGTGCACTAGCCTTACGTCTCTCAGCACGGACATGCATGCTCGTCCACCACTTCGCGTGGATACACCCGGCCAGGGTCGGCTTTGGGTTCGAGGTCTTGAGAAGAACTTCTCCAAATCGAAGGTAAACATTTCTAAGGTAATTGGGAGGAACAAGGGTTTTCCACAAAATTTTGAACGACAGCAATTTGGGGTTTAATCAAAAATGATTTTTAACAGTTTCAAGGGTCTCAAATTCTTATAAGGCATAAACCGAGTTCCAAGTCCACCATCTTCCTTGATCAGCACAATCTCCAGCGAACAAAACAACGATAGAGGTCGGTAAAACTTCCCAAAAGAAATGAGGATCGACTCCTTATCCAGAAATAATCCCAATCCCAGCAGTCATTACTGAGTAATGAAATGCTTAGCTCACTCGACTCTCCCAACTAACAATGTCGGCCATCACGTCAACTCTTGGTCAAGTAGCTAACCATGCCGGAAGTCTTAAATGAGCTTCTAAAGGTTTCGATGAACGAATATCAAAAGCGAAAACGACCCTATACTTTACGATGTGCCTACACCTATCACGACTACCCTCCTTAAAAGATTCTCAGAATCTTTTAAGGTGGACAAGACTTCTCGACTCCCGAACTTCATATCGAAATAGAGGCATCACAAAACAAGATTCACAACTTACGAGGATATATAAGGATCATCAAAGAATTAAAATGCTTAACTACATCTGAACTCTCATCCCATGCAAAGGAAGAGGAAGCGAACAAAATTTTAAAGTACTGAAATTGTGCATAATAAAGGAGTCTCAAACATAATTCAAAATTGTCTGCCACGCAAAAGGAAAATAAATGAAGGTCTGCAAAGTTTCTGAAAAAGCAAAAACTTAGGAAAAGAAAACAATATTGATGTGGCTACACGAGTCCACAATTAACTTCCTCCACAATCAATTCAAGTCATCCCCGATTAGTCCTGCTATCAATAATGGTCCTCGCCTGAAGACACTAAGCAACACTTTTTAGAAAATGAATTGCCAAAGCCTGACTTTAATACGACATAATACTAATATATATACGCCACAATTCTAGAGTTCGCCAACAAACACTAGAGTTCAAGCCAATCGAAGGTGGATAGATTTTTCCTAAGCCCCAAGATATAGCACATAATTAAATAAACAATCATTCCATAAATAATCTCAACATTACTTATACCTCAAGCGGTGCGACATGACGAAGACGAGTGGTCAATGCGTATACTCATATATTCATAAATGCACATAAATCACATTAAGCAGTCTACAGAAACGCAGACTGGCTCTGATACCAAACTGTAATGCCCCACTTTTATTTGACAAAAGTCAAGGACTTTCCAAAAAAGTCAACTTAAATTTTTTTCAAAACCTTTTCTTAAATCAAGGGCGCTACTCTAACTAAATCACATAAATAACATAAATCATACTTGCACAAATCATAAATCATAAATCTAACAGTTTCATAAATCCCAAGGTCATCCAAATTATTCATAAGGGAACATATCCCAATCCAAAGTTCCAAAGATTCCAAATTCATAAATCATAAATATAACCAATGTTCATAAATGATTACGATTCTTTTTTTTTTTTAAGATATTTATTAATTGAATGTATTCCAAGGTTCATAAATGTAAGCGAAAGCTACTATATTAGGTCAGGTCAACGACCGACCACCACTCGTCTTTGTCTCGTCATCCGACACCCACTTAACCTGCATCTACGAAGAGCAGGTGGGAGTGAGCACGGTGAACTGTTGTGCTCACTACTATGCACATGAACAATAATAATATACGAGAAATAAATGGCATGGTCGTAGTATGAACATAATCAATAAACATCCCATCTCTAAACCAAAGTAATTCTCATGTGCACACCTATCAGAATAGACTACATTTGGTCCACATATCGTCTCCCCGCGGGAACTCTAACATTGCCAAAGAAGGAGAGTCATCCGTCAACCCCGAGGGTTTTGGACGGGAAATCCACTGTCAACCCCGAGGGTATTAGACAGGTCTACCAACCCCGAGGGTTTTAGGCAGGAAATCCATCACAAGAGGAGATTACCCACTCGGGGTACGTTCTAGAACAACGGGGATACGTTCGACAGCCGGTACAGCTCACGCTGAAAGTTACACATACACATTTCATACTTTGATCATACCCAAGTAAGTAAACATATTCACAGTTCAAGGCATAGACAATTTAAATAAAACCCACCTGGATAACAGCAGGAGAAAAAGTACAATCTTTGTGTAAGGTGAGAACTTGGCTTGTCAAACACCTACATAATATCCAGATAGTCCTATCAACATACTATCCCGACACGTAAAGTCATTCACAACCATTTTCACTTAGCCAAAACATTATCGACTAAGTGATTCGTGGAATCTTTAGTGTAGTTTGGAACCTTTGGATTTACCAACTAGACTCGAAATACCAATTAAAATCATATAAAGAGGCTCGACACAAAATGAGGTGATGGGTCAAAGGGGAGACAAACAGGTCGAGAAATTTTATAACAGGGTTCGGTTGGCGCAGTCAGTGGCTGTAAAATAATACTTATCAAGGTTTCTGGAGTTTGGCTTGGGGTTTTCATTTCAAATTGTTACAAATAACATAGGACAAAAAACACACATTTTCACAAAAGATTGACCTCTAAACCTCACCCTAACTTAGATAAATAATTTTTTTTTTTGCAAAAACATGCTCAAAATTTGAAATTACAAGTTCATATAGCTAGGGTTCGAATTATGCCATGACATTTGGACACCATGATAATCACCCAGAGAAAACAAACACTTCAAAATTTTAGCTCATTTCAGCAAGTACACTATTTTATATGGTTTTTACAAGAAACAGGCCAGAAAACAAAATAGCTATTTGACTAAGGACATTCCAAAGTTCCTCTAACTCCAGGGTTTCCACGGATTTCACACATATCCTTCAGTTTCAACAATAAACTGAAGAGACGACAATAATCAAACACATATATATCAACATATAAGTCCCAAATCAGCTTTAAACACTAAGGCAACACATATATACATATACACATCAAAATAGTCCAGAGTAAGTCACCCATTACCGTACTCCAAGGAGAGATCGCAAGAACTCCGATGGAATGAACGACAAGGCTCCTCGGCGGCGTCTCGGTTGTGCTTTTGACTGTGCTAACTTTTATTTGTTTTCCTTGGTCCCAAAATTCACTTGTAGCCCAAGTCTAGCAAGGCCCAATCCTTAAGCCCAAATCCTTATTCCAATTTAAAAATCTATTTTTCTCCATTTCCTTTTAATTTCTTCTCCTCTCCTTTTTCTTTCCTTTTTCCTTCTTTCTCCTTATATTCTTCTCCCCGTACTTCTTCCTTGTTCTTTCTCAAAATCAGATCCCCATTTCTATCAGAACACTTAATTCCCAAAATCAACAGCTCTCACAATGTTCAATTTTCCGATTCCCAATTTCTTCTCGCACCCGCGTAGGGTTTTCGGCGACAAGCACCGGCGGTCGGGGATGACGGTCTGACTCGAAATTTGGCCGCGCTCGGCAGTTCGTCTCCCAAGGTGGTAGCGACTCGAGACCTTAGCGGTTGACGAGCAACGATGGAACTCAAAAGTCGGTGGAATCTGGCCATGAATGGTGGCGGGATTGTCTCCGGTGGCACCTGGCCATCCTCGGCAGGTCACGGCTGTTCGCAAAGTCTCTCATGTGCTGCAGACTGGGCTATTCAAACGCGGCGGAGGTGCTCGAGTACACCAGCAAAAGGGCTCGCGAGGGAGGCTAGCCGCGGTACGACGGCTGGGGTGAAAATCTTCGATGGTGACTGTTCGCTGCTGTCCGCGGCTGGCTCTCGGCGAGGCTGGCGGACGTCGACGACTATTCACGATGGGTTGCTGCGTTTGCGGTTGTCGGAAAATCTGTGCAATGAGGGGCTACTATTCGTCCGTACGGGGCAACTGAGATGCCAGCGATAAGGAAGACTCGCGACCTTGGTGACGGGGATGTTGAGATTGCTCGACAGTGGAAGTTTGCTCGTCGCTCAAACACAGGCAGAGGTTATATGGTTCGGATGAGAAATCGACGTTTGACGGGGTCCGTCGGGCTTTGACAATGAATGCTTGAGGTATTGGCAATTGCTGAACTCTCTGAAGGTTGAGTTACAGATTGAAAATCAATCGATTTGCACTCGGGCCCTCTCTGATCGGTAATGAATTTCTCATACAGTGAAAGACTAACGAATTAAAATCTATGACTTTAAACATTGATTCAATTGGTGATTTGGTAGATTGCATCGGCAGAAGGGAGTTTCGACCGAGAGCAGTTATCAGGGGCGTTCGGGGCAATGGCTCGAGTCGCTCGATCGAAG
This sequence comes from Striga hermonthica, assembly GCA_902706635.1. NCBI lineage: Eukaryota > Viridiplantae > Streptophyta > Magnoliopsida > Lamiales > Orobanchaceae > Striga > Striga hermonthica. The sequence continues at coordinate 50,163 of CACSLK010005614.1, forward strand.
CTCAACTCTGATTCTTCTGTATCTGAACTTCTTGTGATGTCGATATTTGACTCAAATGTTGAAATGGCAGATGATGGATAAAGGTCGTTCGGATCCTGGGCTTTGAGGGTACAACTTATTTGAGAGGGTACTGCGAGGGTTTGGGAATGGAGAACCAAATTTAAATGATGCAGATGAGTGAGTGGATTATCTCTCAGTTGTGGTATATGATAGAGAGAGCGAGAGACGTGCGGTATTGGAGAGATATTTGGGGAATGAAAGGTGAAGAATAGTTCAAACCCTTTGAACGTGCAAAATACTAATTGTGGGTCAATAATTACAACGACATTGGGCCCTTTATTATTAACTCACCATGGGCTAATGAAATTCACAAGGTAAATGAGCTAGAAATAACATAAACTCACAATAGCTAGAAATAGACTCCAGTTGAGTCGGAATAGAATTTTGTAGAAAGGCCAACAAACAAAGGCTGGAAATAAATATCCTAAAATGGGCTGAGATATATTTGAATTTGGGCTAAAGTTAATAACTCAGGAAAGCTGAAATTAAATTTGCAAAAAGGACTGGAAATTAATATCCAAATGGATCGCAAATATTCCCGATTAACTGGGCCGAGGCTCGGGTTCAAAAAGAAATAAATAAATAAATAAATAAAAATTCGAGTTTATGTCGGTTTAATATTTTAAACCGAATTTTTGAACGACTTAATAAAATTAAATTGAACAAAATTACTTAACATTATATTATTCTCAAATAATATAATGACGATGGCTATATTAATCCAACATAAATAAAATAATAATCCAACATAATTACATAAATTCACATAAATTCACATATATTCACATAATCGAACGGGGCGCTACACGGGGATTTATTATCCATTTTTCACATGGTTTTCATTAACCAACAAACAACAATTCACATGATTATTAGCTAAACATCATAGCATGCATAATCGAACCACATGTTATTCAAGAGACACATCAAACATGAATATCCATATCCAACTTTGGTCCGTCAAAATATTCGAACCCGACAATTCAATAACATAAGTTTTGAAAAGGGTTTAAACATGTCCAAACTAAAAGAGGTTCATCAGGACCGCACATTTATTCAAAAGCGGAAGTATAATGAAGCATAAATATTAGACCGTCCCACTCGTCTTTTCCTCGTCACCCGTCACTTGCTTAACCTGCATCCGTGAAGAGCATGTGGGAGCGAGCACAAATAGAAACCATAGTGCTCACCACTATGCACATAGACAATATATAATGTTAAGATGGTATGGTCGCAGCATGAACATAAAACAATAACATCATGTCTTATCTCCTATACAATATCACACCAATTCACATTACTCTTATGTACACATCTATCGCTAGCCGCAAAACTGGGATTCATTACCCGAAGGCGGGAGTACATGCCACGCTACGGACACGACCTTCCATATGGGCTTACGTACCTCACAAGGGCACGACCATACCAGGACATAAAGAGACTTGCCTCGCAAAGGGCAACCGTATTACATCGACAGGGACAACCGTACCGACGGCCGTAACAGCTCACATCGATAGGCTACATATTTCACATGCATACATTCATCATACCGAATTAAAAAATGAAAACACGCATGGCATATAAATTTTTAGAATAACAAACCCACCTGATAACAACCGGAGATAAAGCACAAAAATTTGACAGGAAGGCGAGCTCGACTCGTCAAACACCAACATTAATAAAGAGGGTTCTATCAATAACTATCCGACACATGGAAGCGCGTTCAACAATCATCACTTAGTCGAAATATTATCGACTAAGTGATTCGTGGAATTCCTAATTGAAGTTTGGAACCTTAGTTTTAACCGTCTAGACTAGAAAAACCAATTACAAGTCATATAAAATACATATAAAATGCTCAACACGTAAAGTAAGCTAACAGGTCAAAAGGGCAGTCAAATGGGTCAGGAAATAGCCCAACCGGGGTGCTGTCGGGACTGCCGGGGCGCTGTCACGGGCTGGGCACGGACCGGCACTGGACGACAGACCGGTTTGAGGTAACATCCGAACCTTTTCAAAATCCACTCGACTAAATTCAATGAAATTTTACCACGTGATAGAACATCCAGAACACACATATACACCAAAAATCAACCTTAAGAAATCATTTTAACCTACGAATATAAGTTTTGCAAAATTTCAGCCAAAGAGTAAAAAGTTCCCCAGGTAAACCTTCAACTTTTTAAATGAAATTTTAACACAAGCAACACAGCATAGGGAAGAACAACATATCCATAAATCAATTCATTTGGAGCAAGATTCTAATTTATATGATTTTATAAAGATTATGACCAGAACATAAATTCAACAAATAACATAGCTACATGTCGAGATTATACTTTAAATTTTTACACAACATATATCATCATCAGAGGCCGCACATATCAAAAATTCACAGCCATTTGACAAGAACTTGATTTATGATGCTTTTTCAAAAGTTCAGTAGCAGGCTCGGTTTTTAAAAGTTCATAACTCAATGGATAGACCTCGAAATGATCCGAAATTTTCACTAACATGAAAAGGACATTTCCAAGTACCCAAAACTCCAGGGTTTCCACGAAAATAACCCTCGTCCTTCAGTTTTGACAACAAATCGAAGAGACGGACGCCAAAATAATATTATATCATGATATAAGCTATATGAATCATATGATAACAACAATAACAACATTCTTACACATCATATATCACATGTATAACACGGAAGGGTGGGGGGGAGGGGAATTCACAATTGACATGTTCTCAACAAGACCTCTACACAATGCACATAGAGCTCCACATATCCGACAAGAATAAAACCCTAATAAGATCATACGACAATTCTAATATATTCACTAAAATAAAAAGGTTTAAGCCATCGAGTACGGTTCTCGGGATTAACACACGAAAATGAATAAAAGAGGGGCTGACGGGGGTCGACGGCAGTGGTGCTCGGCAATCTTATTAGGGTTTTGCAAAAGTGCTGCGCTAGAATTCCAAGATCGAGCAGCAGAGGGTGATGATCGCCGGTAGGTTGAGGGCAGCGACGGGTGGCTCGCGGAGGTGCATGTGGGTCATCTTGCCGGTTTATGCGAGCAGTAGGGGCGATGGCCGGAACTTCGCGGGAGTAGGTCCACGGCAGAAGAGGGTAAAAGGGATGCTCGCGGTGGCAGGGTTCATCTGCCGGTGGTCGCAAGAGAAGGCTTTTTCTTCCTTCTTCTTCTTCTTCTTCTTCTTCTTCTTCTTCTTCTTCTTCTTCTTCTTCTTCTTCTTCTTCTTCTTCTTCTTCTTCTTCTTCTTCTTCTTCTTCTTCTTCTTCATTTTTTTTAACGATGATGATGGCAATGAGCGATGATAATCAAGAGAGATGAGAGAAGGAGATTTTTCTTGCGCGATGAAGATGAGCGACGAGATTTTTCTCTTCAGTTTCTTGCGCGAGAGAGATGAGAGTTTTAAGGGTTGCGGCGTGTCATGAAGAATAAGAGAAAAATTATACTTAGGTTTTTAAAAAGAAAAATCTTGCTCTCCAAGGAATTCAAGAAGTGGGTCGCATGTTCGGTTCGGGCGAAGTGGTCATGGTCGGTTTCGACTGCCGGTTTCTCAAGTTCGATTTATTAAATCTGATAATATCTACGATGTTCGGAAAAATAAAATACGACATCCGGAAAAATTAAAATTAATCCGGCAATATATATTTATTTTGCACACAATAATAAATATATTATCAAACAATTATTTCACTTTATCATTAAATAATAATAATAATAATA
>CACSLK010005616.1:20743-34530 GCA_902706635.1 Striga hermonthica
GATATACTCGAAGACAAAAGACTTGGGAAATGGTCCCATGAAATCAATGCCCCAAACATCAAAAATCTCAACTTGCAAATTGTTCACAAGGGGCATTTCATTTCTAGAACCAATGTTCTCAATTCTTTCACATCAATCACATGATTTACAAAAATTATGAGCATCCTTAAAAAGAGTCGGCCAGAATAAACCTGAATGGAGAACTTTAAAGGCGGTTTTTCGTCTTCCAAAATGTCCTCCACAATTAAGCTCGTGGCAAAAGGTAAGGACATCCAATTGCTCTTCTTCGGGCACACACCTCCGAAGAATCTCATCTTTTCCCACCTTGAAGAGGAGTGGGTCATCCCAAAAATAACTCCTACACATCAATACAAAATGTTTTCTCTCTTGGGAAGAGAGGTTAGCCAACAAGACACCATCTGACAAGTAGTTGACAATATCAGCATACCAAGGGACACTAGTCACTTCACTCGCATGCTCATATGGAAAGTCATCATTTATGCTAACATGCTCATGCAATGCAAGTGAAGTTTCAGAAGGAACAATACGAGACAAATGATCAGCAAACACCCTTTTCTATCTCTAATCTCTACATCAAATTTCTTACAAAAGAAGAATCCACCGAATAAGCCTAGGTTTCGATTGGGTTTTACTCAAAAGGTACCTAAGGGCTGCATGATCTGAATGCACAATTACTTTAGATCCCAAGATATAAGACCTAAATTTTTCAAGAGAAAACACAACAACCAAAAGTTCTTTCTCAGTGGTAGTATAATTCAATTGGGCACCATTGAGAGTCAAACTAGCATAATAAATCACACGAAGCAATTTATCAACACGTTGGCCCAAAACGGCCCCCACAGCAAAGTTCGATGCATCACACATAATTTCGAAAGGTAAAGACCAATCAGGTGCAATCACAATAGGAGCAGTCACAAGCTTATTCTTCAATTTAGCAAAGGCATCTACACATGCATCATCAAATATGAAAGGCACATCATTAGCAAGCAAGTGACACAAAGGCTGGCTAATTTTTGAAAAGTCTTTAATAAATCTCCTATAGAAGCTAGCATGACCCAAAAAGCTTCGAACACCTTTTACATTCACAGGCGGGGGATGTTTTTCAATAACATCTACTTTAGCTTTGTCAACTTCAATTCCCCGACTAGACACCACATAACCTAGCACAACACCACTAGTCACCATAAAGTGACTTTTCTCCCAACTCAAAGTCAAGTTCGACTCAATGCATCTTTCAAGAACACGAGATAAATTATGGAGACAATTAGAAAATGAAGTACCAAAAATAGAGAAGTCATCCATAAATACCTGTAAGCAGTCCTCGAGCATATCAGAAAATATGGAGAACATGCACCGTTGGAAGGTCCCGGGTGCATTGCACAGGCCGAAGGGCATACGTCTGAAGGCAAATGTGCCGAACGGGCACGTGAAGGTTGTCTTAGGCTGATCTTCCGGAGCTATGGCCACTTGATAGTAGCCCGAAAGTCCATCAAGGAAGCAATAGAACTGGTGGCCCGAGAGACGATCGAGAATTTGGTCAATGAACGGCAACGGAAAGTGGTCCTTTTTGGTCACGGCATTGAGTCGCCGGTAGTCAATACACATCCTCCACCCGGTAGTGATGCGGGTGGGAACCATCTCCTTCTTCTTATTTTCGATTACCTTGATGCCTCCCTTTTTGGTCACCACATGAATGGGGCTCACCCACTCACTGTCGGCCACTGGATAGATAAGCCCCTCGGAATAGAGTTTCATCACTTCCTTTTTCACCACTTCCATCATATTCGGGTTGAGCCTCCGTTGGCTGTCCCGAAAAGGCTTAGCACCCTCCTCCAGAATGATCAGGTGCATGCACGTGGAAGGGCTGATGCCCTTAATGTCACCCAGGCTCCAACCGATGGCCTTTTGATTCTTTCTTAAGCACTTCGATCAACTCTTTCTCTTCATCCCGATTAAGCTCGGCAAAGATGATAATCGGCTTTTGCTTCTCATCATCAAGGAAGACGTACTTGAGGTGACGAGGTAACTTTTTAAACTCTAGCGTTGGTGGGGCCTTCGATCTCCACAAGCTCAATAAACGGTCCTTCTTCCTCTTCGAGATCGGGCATCAACCTCTCCTCCAAGTCTCGTATGGTCCTCTCTTCGATGAGCGGGTCACTGACATCAATGAACGCGCACTCCTCCACATAGTTCGCCGAAGGGCCAGATGTGGCCTCTCGGACAGAGATTGACACGGATTCGCCCAGGACCATCATGTTCAAGGTCCCATTTTTCACGTCAATGAGCGTATTGGTGGTGGCCATGAATGGTCATCCCAGAAGAATGGTATGGTCTTTCCCGTTCTTATGCACGTGCCTAACATCAAGCACCACAAAGTACACCGGGACGATAAGCTTTCCCACGCGAACAAGAATATCTTCCACCACTCCTTTGGGGTATCGAATGGAACGGTCAGCAAGTTGAAGGCACATACAGGTTGGTCTCAAATCTCCTAGACCGAGCCGCTGGAAGATAGAAAACGGCATAAGATTGATTCCCGCTCCGAGGTCAAGCATCCCCGAAGCTTCTTTGCCATTCCCGAGAGCAATCTTTATCACGAATCCTCCAGGGTCTCGTTCTTTCTTTGGAAGATCATGTTGCATGGCACTAGCCACCTCATAGACCACTAATTTCTCCCCATCGCCGAACTTCCTCTTCTTGGTGACCAAATCCTTGAAAAAGTTCACATATGACGGCATGTTCTTGATCACATCTAAGAGAGGCAAGTTCACGTTGACCTTCGAAAGCATGTTGTAGAGGTCCCGGAATTGCTGCTCTTGCTTCTCGTCTCGGAGTCTACTCGGAAAAGGAATGCGTGGCTTGTAAGGGTTTGGAGACTTGTGAAGAAAAGGACTCTCTGTTGGTTTTCCCGAGTCGGTTTCTGTGCTCTTCGTACTCTCCTCGGTTTCTTTGAGTTGGTCGGTTGGTTTGGGGTCATCAGGCTCGGGCATTCTCACTTTGTTGTCCACTTCCTTCCCGCTCCTCAACACTGTTATCGCCTTTGCTTGCTCGGGCTGGCTCGGAAGTTTTCCCTTGTCGGACTCGGCCTCCATGTTCCCGACTCTCGTGGCAAGCTGACCCACTTGCATCTCGAGACGCTTAATAGATGAGTCCTGGTTGGTGATAAACTAAAGGATCTTATCCAGCTTGTCATCTTGATTCGACGAGCTTGAACCGGACCCTTGGGCTTACTGTTGCGGTTGTTGTCGTTGTTGGTAGTTCGGGCGAGGGATGAAATTGGGACGAGGTTGTTGTTGCGTGAAGTTTGGACGGGGCTGCTGTTGGTTGAAGTTTGGACGAGGTGGCTGGAGAGTGTTGTTGTTGTTGGACCACGAGAAGTGTGGGTGGTTTCTCTACCCTGGATTATAAGTGTTGGAGAAGGGGTCGTTGGGCTGCCGGTTCTGATATCCTTGAAGAGCATTGACGTCGGCATATTGCTCTCCAAGGTCCTGATCGAATGCCGATGGGCACACCTCTGACCGGTGCCCTTGAGCTCCACACGCCCCGCATGTACCCACTGCCATAGTCTGGACTGGCTGCAGTGTCCGAGCATTCATTATCCGCATTTGCTCCGTAAGCTCATCTATCTGATGGGCCATCATGTCTTGCCTCGGAGATGCTTCATTCACCACTGCTCTCTTCCCTCGACTGCTCTTTTGAGACGAGCTAGAACTCAATGCCTCAAAGATATCCATCATCTCCTCCGCTGTTCTCGCCCCAATGTCTCTACCCGCTGTATTGTCCACCATGTACTGAAGGTTCTGGTGGAGAGAATCATAGAAGCCATTCATCAAAAGGGTCGGAGGAAGGTTGTGGTGTGGGCACTGTCTCTGTAGGTCCTTAAAAGCGTTCCCACGCTTCGTGAAGTGGCTCGTGCGGTTGTTGGGCAAACGAGACAATTTGGGACCTCAGCTCTTGAGTTTTCTGGTGGGAGTAATACCTCCCGATGAACTTTGAGTACACTTGCTCCCAAGTGGTAAGAGAATCTGGAGCAAGTGTCATAAACCAAGCCTTAGCCCGGTCCTTGAGAGTCTCCGGAAAGCACCTCATCTTCAATTGATCCTCGTTCAGCCCGTGAAGTGGAAAGGTTTGGAGCACGTTATAGAATTCTCGTATAAAGTGGAGCGCGTCTTCGTTAGGTAGACCATGGAAGGATGGGAGTTGGTTGTAGTGGATGGTTTTTAGCTCATAGTTTCGAGCTGTCGTCCCTAGTCTGATGCACGAAGTCACTGGCCCGATCACTGGTTGGGCCAAATTGTGAAGAAGAGACCTTGGAGGATTATTAACTTCCTCATCTTGCTCGTTCTGTGCCATGATGGTTTGGTCTTCTGATGTAGATGATACTGGAGCAAGACTAGCTAGTAAGTCTCGTAGGTCCTGTTGGATGGATTCGTCGTTTGGGATGATTACACGACCACTCCTGGTACGCATAAACACAAACAACAACAACGTCACGGGCACCAGATAGACAACAAAAAGAACGAAGAGAACTCAAAACAAAGAAAGAACTAAAACTAGACAAATAAAACAAAACAAAAGAAACACAAAAACAAGAAATCGCAGAAAATAAGAGAAACACTGAAAATAAAATGAATAGGCGCACAAAATAAGTCCTAAACCCTCCCCGGCAACGGCGCCAATTTGTTGTAAATATTTTTACCGGAGTAGAATCGAAAGATTCGACACCGGGTCGTATCGCAAGGAAGGTTAGCCAGATTATTTGTACGGATATTCTATCACAAGAAAAGAGAAAAAGAAATCCTAAACATTCTATTCAAGATTGATGGTTTGTTTATCGACTACTAATTGAAAAGCAAGTAATTGCAAGGGTTAAACAAAACTAGGAATCACAAGTTCACAACTTAATACTCAAACTCAATTTATGATAAAAAAGCTAGGGTATCGGGGTCAATCAATTCCGGTTCTCAATACACTTAACGAGCAATCAAGAGCTCGGTTAAATGTCTCGCTAAACTACTCATCTAGAGATCTATCCTCAGTAACTCTTCGTACCAAGAGGATAGACATAAACGAGTAATTCTTGAAACAATCAACACATAAGCAATACTATTACGAACAAGCTTATTCCTAACGAGCCTAGATCGAACGATATCTCCCTTTTCAGTTTAAAATCTATTAATTAGATTAAGATGGTGATCAAACATCAAAACCCTAGGCTAAGCACAACTCGAGAGGATTGAGCAATTATCATGCATATAAACGAAATCAAACCGGAACGATCTTCCCCTAACCCTAGCTAAAGGATTTAGCTACTCATCATGCATTCAACATCAAAATTCATAACAATCCAAGCCATCTCAATTAATAAGAAAACGAAACGAAAGCTTACGATTAATGAGTTCAATGTCGAAAACAAGTGCAAGTCGAATCCAAAGTCGAATCTCGGAGTTTTTCTCTCCAAGATTGAGTTCCAAGATCAAAACTAAGAGAAAATATGAGTTTTTTTGTGAAAAGTACTAAGAACTTCGAAAACCTAGATCAAAACATGAATAATACGTTTCAAAAGAAATCTGCAATTTTAAAATCTGAAATCTCGCGTTCTTTGTCCGCGGTGAAGGGATGGTCCGCGGCCGCGACTTGTCCCGCGGCCGCGACTTTTCAGCTCTGTCCGCCGCTGTTAAATTTTCGGGCCTTCCGCGGCCGCGACTTCCTCCCCCGCGGCCGCGGTGAAGAAAACTGGGCGTTGGGCATGATTTGTTCACCGCGGCCGCGGGAGTAACGTCGCGGGCCGCGGTGAAGGAATCATGTGACATGGCTGTGATTTCCGGGCTCGTATCCACGCATCTGGACTCGGAATTGGATTCCGTCTTTTCCTACTCGACCCCAACTCATCCGTCTAGATAATTATCCTCGCGTCGCCACTTCCCAATCGAACCACCTATCCTGCACATCACCACCGACAAGAAAAACACAGAAAACCGGGAAAAAGAAACAAGAAAACAAAAACACGAGCAAAATAAAGAAAACACACGACATGACACAAAATGGACCAAGAACCAAAGAAAATAACCTAGAATGGGAAAAATAAATGCAAAATAAACAATGGAAACACGACAAAAATAGAACGAACATAATGTCCATTAATTAATTCGATTACTGACAATCAAGAATTAATTAATTTATTATTATTTCACCGAAGCTAGCGCTCGTTCATCACATTATTCCTATGCCGGAATTTAATCCACCTGCAGGGTTTAGCATAATAATCCTTCATGAACTCACTCCGGGGACATCATCAAACTAAAGCACATGGTGACCATAATATCCTAACAGCACATCCTACATGTAGCAATATTACCCAAGACAGCGGGTCTATTGGCCCAGTTCACTATGCCTCATCCATGTGAATCAAAGTAATAAATACTACACATATATGACTGTTTAATATCTTACGGGTTAAGAGTACGCAGTAATTAACCGAGACCTAGTTCGTTTACGATGATCAGTATAAAACCAACTGGTCCTCTCTTGGATCCTGTTCAATACATAAATGTACTAGTGCAACTAATCAGTCAAGACAAACTGTACAGTTGACACTACAACTGTTTGCGATGGGGTGTTCATGTCCATCTGGGTTGTGAACCACTTATTCTTGTTTCGTGAGTAACTGATAGCATGATCTTCGGTTCGCCCGATGACGACCCACACTATCTAATGCAAAACAACAGAACGTAGAACTTGTTTAATCTAACATGTTTCTCATTCATAAAGGGTAAAAGTGTAATATCATCCAAATCCAAGCTTTCAGTATATAACACTAACAATCTCCCACTTATACTTAAAGCTTTCGCTTTTACAAGTATAGTCCTATCAATCCGTTATTCTAAAAGACCTATGTCGATCCTATCGCCATGCACTTGACTCTCATTCCTGTCACGTGTTTGACGAAGACCTTCTCCGGCAAACTCTTCGTGAAAGGATCAGCTAGGTTGTCCTCAGATGTAATCTTGGCAACATCAAAGTCTCCTCTACCAACTATCTCTTGGATCAGATGGTACTTGTGCTCTATGTGTTTACTTGCTCTGTGGGCTCGTGGTTCCCTTGAGTTTGCTACTGCTCCACTGTTATCACAGTACACGGTGATACCACGTGGCAAACTCGGAATCACTTCTAAGTCCACCAAGAAGTTTCTGAGCCAAACTGCCTCTTTCGCTGCCTCTGAGACTGCTATGTACTCGACTTCCATGGTGGAGTCTGCCATGCATTTCTGCTTAGCACTCCTCCATGAAATGTCTCCACCTCCCAAGGTAAACACATAACCAGAGGTTGACTTACTCTCGTCCCTAACTGACTGGAAATCAGAATCACTGTAACCCAGAGGTAATAAGCTGTCTGCACGGTAAACTAACATGTACCCCTTAGTCTTTCTCAAGTACTTGAGTATATGCTTCACCGCAGACCAATGTTCCCTATCGGATTACTTTGATATCTGGCTACTAAGCCAACGACGTAGCTGATATCTGGCCTCGTACAAAGCATAGCATACATAAGAATTTCTACTGTCGATGCATAAGGAACTGTCTTCATGTCCTCAATCTCTTGAGGCGTCTTAGGACACATCTCCGTAGAGAGAGGGATTCCTTTCTTGAAAGGCAAGGTACCTTTTTTGGAATCCTGCATGTTGAACCTAGTCAAGACAGTATCTATGTATGATGACTGGGATAAGCTCAGCATTCTCTTCTTACGGTCTCGTACGACCATAATACCAAGAACGTGTCCTGCTTCTCCTAAGTCCTTCATATCAAACTGCTTAGACAACCACACCTTTACGTCTGACAACTCCTTCTTACTATTTCCAATAAGAAGTATGTCATCCACGTACGGCACAAGAAACACCACCATGCTCCCACTGATTTTCTTGTACACACAGTGTTCATCCGGACAGTGAGTGAACCCGTACAACTGGATCACCTCATCGAACCGAATATTCCAAGATCTCGAAGCTTGCTTCAATCCATAAATGGAGCGATTAAGCTTACACACTAGATGCTCACGTCCTTTTGCAATGAATCCCTCAGGTTGCTGCATATAGATGTCCTCCTGAAGGTTTCCGTTACGGAAAGCCGTCTCGACATCCATCTGCCATACCTCATAATCAATATAAGCAGCTACAGCCAAGAGAATCCGAATGGATTTAAGCATAGCTACCGGCGAAAAGGTTTCATCATAGTCTGTACCCTCAATCTGGGTATAACCTTTCGCAACAAGCCTAGCTTTGAAGGTTTGCACCTCTCCATCCGATCCTCTCTTTCTCTTGTAGATCCACTTACATCCAATGGGTCGTACCCCATTGGGTGGTTCTACAAGATCCCAGACCGGATTAGAGTCCATTGACCCCATTTCAACATTCATTGCAACATTCCATGATTCTGCATGTTTATCTTAGAGTGCCTCGTTGTAGGTTCATGGTTTCGATTCTAGGTTTCCTAGAACTGATCCCTAAGACTCTCCAAGACCTATCCATCGGTCGGGTAATTGAGAAACCCTCCCACTACGACGAGGTACTGTCTACACTGGTACACTTTCAGTGTGTCGTGTTGCAGTATTATGTGATGTATCTACTTGCGCACTCGGTGGGGAACTATCGACTTCACCCCTCAACTCCTCTAAGACTAGTCTACTCGCGGTCTTGTGTTTCATAATATAGTCTACTTCCAAAAATCTAGCGTTCGTGCTAACGATCACCTTTTGATCCTCAGAACTATAAAATAATCCACCTTTCGTTCCCTTGGGATAGCCTACAAACACTCGTGCTTCCGAACGTTTCTCCAGCTTGCCAGCTTCCTGCACTAACACGTGTGCAGGACTACCCCATACTCGTAACTGGTAGAAACTGGGCTTCCGCCCTTTTCACATCTCATAAGGAGTAGTTTCTACCGACTTTGAAGGAACCATGTTCAGAATATACACAGTTGTTTCTAAAGCCAATCCCCAGAACGAATCTGGTAACTTTAAATAACTCATCATCGATCTGACCATTTCCATAAGAGTTTTATTTATTAGTTCTGCAACCCCGTTCTGCTGGGGCGTGCCGGGTGCAGTCAATTGGGATTCAACCCCAGCTTCTGATAAATATATCCTAAACTCTCCAAAGAGGTATTCTCCACCTCAATAAGATCGAAGCAACTTGATACTTTTACCATGTAGCTTCTCCACAAATTCCCGATACTCCTTGAAATTTTCAAAGCGTTCGGACTTATGGTGCAACAAATAAATGTACCCAAATCTCAAGTAATCATCTATAAAAGAGACAAAGTACTCGAAACCTCCTCTAGCCTGGATCGACATAGGACCACATAAATCAGAATGAATCAATCCTAGCACTTCTTGGCTCCTATACCCCTTTGCCGTAAACGGCTTCTTGGCCATCTTACCTTCTAGGCATGATTCACAAGTTGGATAGTGCTCTTCCAATGGACCGATAAGTCCACTGGCCACTAACTTTTGAATCCTCCTTAGGTTGATGTGCCTAAGTCTAAGGTGCCAAAGATATGCTTGATTCATACTCGAAGATTCCTTCCTCTTATAATCATCCGGAAACCTTGTTTGGAAAAAATGTAGCTCACGAAAAAAAAGTAATAAAATGAGCTCGTGAGAGTTGAAAGGACTAGACTCCGCTGGGTCTGGATAGTCTCACTCGAGATAGATCGGGTCAATGAGTGCGGAAAACCGGCCTAGGACACTCAGGAACAAACCCTGAGGGTAAACCTAGGTAATTATCATCCTAACGACTCTCATTTGGAACACAAAATGACTCTTAATAAATAAAAATAATAAAAAGAGGGATATGGACTTGTTGGTTTGGTTCTTATTGTTTCTTACATATTGAGTAAACCGTTTCTAGCTTTTTGTACGTGTATTTGTAAAACGGAAGTTTGAATCAAGTAAATCATATGTAGAATGACTTGGGACGAGTTTTTATTTCGTTTGAACTCATTTTGTGGGGACCGTGTTGTCAAATTTGAGTTGAGTTTTATGGATAAACGGAGGAAGATGAGAGTTTCATTTCGCATGATTATTAACTTTGGACTTTTTGATCTTTCTTCTCGAATTGCTTGTTGTTTTGTTTGCTTGAGGACAAGCAAAGAGTTAAGTGTGAAGAAGTTGTTTGTAATATTTTTGTTGCCTTTTTTCTTGTTGTTTTGTTCTTCGTCTTCCCTCATTTATGATTTTTTATTGGTTTTTCTTCATTTTTATGATTTATTATGTGTTCTGATCTATTTTGGTTTTTATGTGTTTTTCGTGTATTTTTCCCGTTATGTTCTTGTTTTTGGTGTGCAGGTCAAAAATCCCGTGAGGATTGGATTAAGCTCGAAACTTGACAATTCAAGAACAAATAACTAGATAAGTTAGTTGACGACAAGTGAAAAAAAACGGAATTCGATTTTGAGTTCGGATGAATCCAAACGGGGCCGAAACGTAAAGTTGAGCAAGTTACCGACCCTTTAAAGGTTGGAAATTCCCCAAAATTTGTATTATGGGCGAAAGTGTGGTTTGCAAGCATAATTGGATAGAGGGCTTCGTTAGTGACGCGTAGGAAAAAAGAGAACTAAATTCTGAGTTAAAACGAGCCCGAACGAGCGAAAATAGTGGAGACATGCAGCTGTCGACCTCTTAGCGCCGCTAAGGGGTACTAGCGGCGCTAAGGTCCCGTTTCTGCAGCTGTGAGCTTTAAAAAATGAATGTTGGTGTGATGAAGGTGATGGGATGACTCATGCTTTACCTAGAGATGTTTTTTTTAGCTATTTTTAACACCAAAATCTCAGCTATAAATTGAGGTATAATTCAAGACATTGTAAATATTTTCTTCTCTTTTATTCTCTTCTTCTTCACCATTTATAAGTTTGTTCTTCTCATCCATGCATTTGCGTGATCTTGTAAGTGGTATATCTATATCTATTTGAAGTTCTAGTAATATATTGACGTCAAGTTTTCAATAGTAATCGTAAGTTACTATTAACTTTTCATAAGTACGATGTTAGCTTGGGTTATTATTGTTGTTTGTGTTGATAACATCACGATGAACTAACCTATCCCGTTAGGGATAGAAAAATGATTGTTTCGGTTTGATGATGATGACGTGTTGTTGATTGCTCAATCGTCTCGAGTTGTGCTTATTTTTATGGTTTAGTTGATTAAACACCTTCTAAATCTACTTAATTGATTTTTAAACCGAGAGGTGCGAAGTTGATTGATCTCGGCTCTAAATGAGTAAGCTTGTTCGTAACTGTATTGCTTATGTGTATTTGGTTTGAAAATACATTAATTCGCGTTTATATTCTTGTTACGAAAAGTTATTGAATGTAAACCTCCAAATTATTGTGTTTATAGAATCACTTGACCGAACAATCAATGATTTGGAATTATTATTAGAACTGAAAACAATTATTTCCCAATTCCCTAACATTTTTAACATCTTTATGTCTCTTATAATTTTTAAGTCTTTTATCATTTTATTGTTCTTAAATTTATTTACAACTTTACTTGCAATTTTACATTTATTAGTTAAACTAGTAAAAATAGTGGATAATAAAAATTAAATGAAATTGATTAGAATGTTTAGGTTCTAAATTCCGAACAGTCTTCCTCGAGAGATCGACCCGGGAAACGAATCATTTGATTTGTTACTCGATAAAATAAAAATAAAATTTGCTACAACACCGACATCTTCATATGCCTAGTCCCGCCATATCACTACGACTAGTGCCCGCCTGAGCTTCGCCGGCCAAGGTTGAATAGCTAAAACGCCGGTCGAGATTCAATCGGAGATAAAAAATCGTCCTGCCGCCCAATGCAACCACCACATGCCGCCGTCTTCCATATAGCCATTCCCGACACCTCACGCACATTGTGCTACGGCTATGACGTAATTCCGGCAACGATTTATTTTTCTCCTGCAACTTTTGCGGTTGTTTACATTTGATAAACTCCGGCGAGTCTGACGCTAAGAGCGGCGTCCGACAACAATTTGAAGGGATAAGGGAGGTGACGGCCATAATTTTTCCTTTTTCGAGGCGATTCGTGAGACCAATTTTGGGGATGGATCTAATTTGGGGATGGAATCTATGTTACCAATTGTCTTTTTTTTTTTAAAGTATAATATAAATAAATTAATGGTTTAAATGTTTTATGCTAAGTTGTTTAAAATTTAATAAATATAAAATATTGACATGTAAATGAAAAAAAAACGATATTGAACCGTAATAATCAAAATTTTAAAATATATAACGATAATCAAGCTGACATATAAAGTTCCAAACCGAAAATTATATTTTGTCAGTTTTAGTTTTGATTGTATACGGTACAGTATGTGAGACATTAATGTGCATTTTATCTAACAATATCGTGCACGACTTTGGACGTTAATATACAGTCTAGTAGACATTAATTGAACTTATTTTTATCACAATCAAATTAAAACCGAACATAAATGATTGATTTAACCGGTCACTTAAACAATTAAACCAAAATAATCGAATTAAATTATTATGTATAATTATAATATTATAGTTAGTATTTTAAAATTTAAAGAAAAAATAAATAATTTGCCATAATATAAAATTTCGAATTAAAGATTTTAGCTTGGACGGTTCCAATCTCTAATGTGCAATCAAATAGTCATTTATGTGCAACATGTCTATCACTATTGTGCATAATAATAATAATAATAATAATAATAATAATAATAATAATAATAATAATAATAATAATAATAATAATAATAATAATAATAATAATAATATAATTTGAATATAAAATTGCTATTATTATTTTAATATTTTATTTGATAATTGTTATATTATTTTAGTCGAACAAATATAACATTGAATTACCGAAGACGATAATGTGCATTCTCATATACACTAATGTGCACTTAGTCTAACATCAATGTGAATTCTCATATACACTAATGTATACTTTGTCTAACATTAATGTGCATTAACAAATGCGTTATTGTGCAATCAGTATAACATTAATGTGCAATACTATAATCAATAATTTTCATTTTGTTTATTGTGCATTTTTTTATATGCAATCCAAACTTAAATAATTAAAATATTATTATTTATTATTATAAAAATATATTAATATTTTTATATCATTTTTTGGTTAAAATAACAAAATTATTAAAATCACAAATTATTTTAATATAGTACTTTTGTTTAATATTTTATAGTAGTTTTGGTTTAAAAGAATATAATATATGCATGACAATATTTTTTTATATAAATAAATAACATTTTTGTATTATAATTTCTATAAATTACACATTTGTCCCATGGACCCAATTGAATTATAGTTGAAACTTTTTAATTTACACTTGAGTCCCTTCAAATCATCTAATTTACAAAAAACAAGCCCACCCATTAACAACCCCAATTTCTGAATTTTTGTTTCTTCCATCCCTAATCAGCCCACTCCTTCCCGTGTCGCCGGAAATTGTCAATCAGAGAAGTATCTTGGCCGCTGACGTCCCCTGAACAGCATGGAGTAGCTTGGCCGCGAAGGTCAGGTAAAGGGATGAAGGCGCGGCGGTGGCTGCGGTGGGTTTGGAGCCGTGTACATGGGTGGTTGACGTCGGTGCTGGAATCTGGTGGCTGGAATCTACATCATTTGTCGGTGTCGGACTCTGCAATTGAATGGTAGGGTGGGGCTGAAGCGGCTGCCGCAAGAAGTAGGGAACCGACAGTGGAGAGGCTCGGTCG
>CACSLK010005618.1:1630-18150 GCA_902706635.1 Striga hermonthica
AAATGGAATTGATAGAAACTGCAAAACACAGCTTTTACAGCATACCTCTAACAACTTCTGCTCTTACAATCCACCAAGCATTGAGCAATTTTCGATAACAAGTCTGCTCGACCATTCGCTCCTCGAGGGATTTGTATCATCTCGAATGATTCGAACTCCTCTTTCAACTTCTTCATCTCGTCCACGTACTTCTGCATTCGATCCTCCTTAACCTCAAATCCCTTCTAGAACTGCCTAACTACCAGTTAAGAATAAGAATGTACCAGCACTTTTCGGGCTCCTCCCGCCATGGCTAACCTCAGGCCTTTGATCACCGCCTCATACTCAGCTTCATTATTGGATATCTTAAAGCCCACCTTGGCTGCGAACTCCAAGTAATCACCCTTAGGGGAGACAAGGACAATTACTAATCCAGTCCCGCTTCTCGCCACCAACCCATCCACAAACAACTGCCATATTCCTCCAGACTCTTCTTCGACTCTCTTGCCATCCTGAATAAAATCTGCTAACACCTGTGCCTTTATAGCCCTCCTCGGCTCATACGACAATGAGTATTCACTTAGCTCGACCACTCATTTCACCAATCGACCAGAAACCTATGGTCGGTCGAGCGTTTCTTCTAAAGGCATGTTTGTTCTCACCTTCACCTTGTGATTCAAGAAATAAGGCCTCAATTTTTGGGCAGTCACAACCACCGCTAGAGCGCATTTTTCAATCTATGAGTACCTCATCTCCGCTCCCTGCATCACCCTACTTACGTAATAAATAGGGAATTGTGCTGCCTCTTCCTCTCGTAGCAACATCGAACTCACAACCCTCTCTCCGATAGAAATGTACAGTACCAACTCCTCGCCCTGTACGGGTTTAGCCAATAAGGTAAGGTTGGCTAACACCCCTCGCAATTCCTCAAATGCTCTTTGCGCCTCCTCCGTCCACTGGAATTTCGCACTCTTCTTCAACGTTTTGAATAATTGGCCACTTTTTTTTGCTATTTTTGATATGAAACGACTCAACCCTGCAATTAGACCAGCCACGATTTGAACTTCCTTAATATTCATCGGCGATCTCATCTCCATCACCGCGCGCACCTTCTCTGGATTCACCTCAATACCTCTCTTGGTCACCAAGTAACCCAAGAACTTCCCCGACTTCACTCCGAATGAACAATTAGCTGGATTCAGTTTCATTCCATACCTCCTCAAAGTCAAGAACGTTTCCCTCAAGTATTGCACATGATCCATCTCCTCCTAGCTTTTCATCAACATATCATCCACATAAACCTCCATGTTCCTCCCCAACTGCTCCTTGAAAATTTTGTCCACCAATCTCTGATACGTGGCACCCACATTCTTCAGACCAAACGGCTTCACCACGTAACAGTAAGTGCCTCGACTCGTCACGAACCTCACCCTCTTCCTGTCTTCCCTCGCCAAGGGAATTTGATGATACCCTTGCGAGGCATCCATTAGGCTCAAGAACTCACATCCAGCAGTTGAGTCGACCAGCTGGTCGATTCTGGACAGTGGATACAGATCCTTCGGGCATGCTTTGTTTAAATATTGGAAATCAATGCACATTCTCCACTTCTTATCTGCCTTCGACACCATCACTGTATTTGATAACCACTCCGGGAATTGAATCTCCTTGATATGCCCTGCTCCCAACAGTTTCTCGACCTCCTGCTCGATAATCTTATCCATCTTCGCCCCATGGTGCCTTTTCTTTTGTTTCACCGGCCGCACACTGAGGTCGATGTTCAGCCATTGCTCGATCACCTCCGCACTTAATCCCGTCAACTCCTCCGCCGTATAAGCAAAGATATCGACGAACTCCCTGACCAGATTAATCAACCTCGACCTGATAGGCTCCTCTAAGTCCTTCCCAATTCTGAGCTTCCTCTCTTCATACCCCTCGACCCTCTGGATCTCTTCAACCTCCCCTCCTGGCTGGATATCTACCTTCTCATTCCCCTTCTCCATCCTCTGCCTTTCCTCCTCCGATCTCGACCCTCCCGGTCGACTGATCTCTTCTTCTTTCGACCCGGCCTGCCTCTTCGCCAGCTGTTTGTTGTTGCTCACCATGGTTTGGTAACAGCTCCTCGAAGTAAGTTGATCCCCAACGATCTCTCTGACATTTTCGCCAACAGGATACTTGATTGTCATGTGGTACGTGGATACGATCGCCTGGAATGCATTCAAGCTTGTTCTCCCCATTATGATGTTGTAAGATGATTCAGCCCCTACGACCACAAACCTCACCATCTGGACTTTCCTCATCATTCTTGATCCCAACGAAACGGGCAGGCTGATCTCACCCATCGGCATAACCTCTCCTCTGTTAAAGCCGTACAACGCCGTGGCCACCGGTTTCAGCTCCATGTTCAGCTCTTTGTTGATCTGCAAAAAACAGTCATAAAACATCACATCTACTGAACTCCCGGTATCAATAAACACCCTTTTCACATCAAAGCCCACAACCTCCGCGGTAATCACCAGAGCATCATTATGTGGTAAGACCACTCCCTCAGCATCCTCCGCTTTAAAACTTATCACCGGCATGCGAGCCGTAATCCCCACCTCTTCTATCTTCCTCTTCACAACTCGAGCATCCTCCTTGACTTCCTCTATCTCCCTCTCTCCTCGGCCTCTTTCCTCGACCATCTCGACCATCCCTATCATCCCCCTCGTAATCTCTATCACTCCTCTCCTCCGAGTCATCCTGACATCTTCTACTTCCTTTCCCCTTCGCCCTATCATGATACACAAATTCTTTCAAATGCCCTGCTCGAATCAACCTTTCAATCTCATCCTTCAAATGTCTACAATTCTCCGTGGTATGGACGTAATCTCGATAAAATTGGCAATAAGTATCTGATCTGGATCGAATCGGTCCTGTAAATCTCGTGTTTGGCCACGTCACATCCTCGCTCGACATCTTCTGCTACATCGCCTCGAGCACTTCTGTCAAATCTTTCCTCAAAGGTGTAAAATTATGATGCCTCTGTCTTTCGAATGACAATGGCCTCCCCTGCCACCTATCATCCCTTTTCTCCTGTTTTGAATCTCGACCCTCTCTTCTGGGCGATGTTCTTTTCAGCCCACTTCTCTTGGGCGAATTCCTCCTCGGCGATCTTCCCCTTTGTGGGCTCTTCTTCTTCATTGGCTCTGGTTGAGCTGCCCCTTCCAATTTCACAAATTCTACCTCCATCTCCTCCAGATTAAAATTCTTCCAGCATGGCTTTAGAACATCCTCATATGATCGAGATGGGGTCTTTTCCAGGGAAGTTCGACAAGGCCCTGCCCAAAGACTCCTTATCAATCCTCCTGCCTTTACCTCATCGGACGCCGAGTGTACCTCCAAACATGTTTGATTATATCGAGCGACATACTTCCTCATCGACTCCTTCTCTCCTTTCCTCATCGCCATCATAGTCAGATATGTTTTCTCTTGTGCCACCGCGCTCGAATATTGATTGGTAAGCTTACTGGCAAAGTCCGCGATCGGCCCAGGGGGTAACTGATGAAACCAGTTAAGTGCTCCTCCGCGCAAGGTCGATAGAAATGCAGCTCTAGCTGCCACGGCTGGAAGCGGATGCCCAGATTGAGGAGTTCTTCATTCCCGCTGCGGCGAGGAGATAATTGCAGGGAATCTCAGACAGATTTGCTAGGTGTTTCGTGACCAAACTGACTCACCATTTTCGTCCCATGTATTGCTATTGGAACGGAACGGAAGATAGTTATTCACACGGAACTGAAGATAGAGATTCCCGTGTTTTGTTTTTTTTTTTTTTTTTTTGTGGCTATGGTAGTGTGGAAGTATTGGGATTTTTGCAGATTAGACTTAGCCAAAGTACTAGGCTTCCCATAGAGGGTGGCCAGTTAGACATGAACTCGCTTTCACCCAAGAATCGATCGAGCGAAAGAAACCGGTACTTTAACTACTCCATCTGTAGCTTTCAGAGTGATTTGATTAGCTTACATCGGAGGATGGTCTAAAGCAAGCCCTTACTATCTGTCCAACCAAGGGCACCCCTCCTCTTAACTATGGGAATAGTGGAGGTCAATTATATCGAGCCTCTCCTGGTAACGTCGAGTGAAGGTTACATTGACCTCCGGCGGTTCAAAGCTTCCGAACAAACTAGCTAGAGCTGGTCTAGTAGAATGGAAAAGGATGGTAGCCCACCCAGGGCTATTAAGGTTAGATGTACCGCTCACTTATCATCGACTTGTTTGCTTCTCCTAGTCTGTTCAGGATAGATAGTTAGCCATCGAATCAGCTCTCTATGACTGAACATCGCTTCGTTTGTTTTTCATAGATCAGAAGGCAACAAGGGAATGAGTAATACTGAAATCGAGAAAGTGGTGCCTCATAACCTACTATCGACTAGGATAGTTTCTGGAAGAAAGATTCCAGAAAAGCAGAAGAGCAACTGCTAGCGGAAGAGCTACTCTCTAAGGTTTAATTGGTGGCGAACTTGCAAGAAAAAGAGAGACTGAAATCGATTCACCGATAAAGAAGGAGGCCTAAAGAGGAAAGGGGCAGAAGCACAGACGAATAACCAAGCGCCTGCATGACAAAGCCTCCTTTTAGCAATCTGGGGCATTCTGCTCTACTTGCCTCACTCCTCAAAGCCAAAAAAGAAAGGCAACCAAATTTGTACATAACAAAGGAGAGCGAAGTGATTTGGTCGAAAAATCCCGGGGTAACTTTATCTTGCTTAAATAGCACAGTTTCCTGAACTTTCCACATAGTGGGAAGATCTTTGGGATCTCGATCGTGCCTTCGGTAGAGTCTTTTTTTTTTACTGGATCTTTATTTAAAACACCCTGCAACATACAAAATCAGAATATCCATGTAACACAGCCATATTCTCAAAGGTCCTCACATGCCTCGATGAGTCAGATGACCCGTCATACACCAGATTAGTCTCCTTGAAATTATTCGGTAAAGGAGCAGCGAGAATCTCTCTCGAGAAGGATGTCCTCGAGCTCTCCTCTCCGGCCTCCCTTTGACTTTGTCCTGCAACTGGCGCAACTACTCTGCCATCCTCTCCATCGCACGATCCTTACGCCTCCTCCATCTCATAACTAGGCACATCCTCGTCCTAGATTCCTACCATCGTGGTCACCACAGTGGTGGCTTGAGATGTGTGGCTCGTGACTTGCTGTACCGCCTGCGCAGCCGCGGCCGCCGCTATCCTCTGCATTTCCTCCCTAGTCATCGTCACCATCTATTGACCGGGGACTTGTGCAACTGCCTATGGTGGAGCTTCTCCTTGTACCGCCGCTCCTCCTGGTTGCGCCACCACTGGGTTATGGAGCGGCGGCAGTGGAATCACCGTCGCAGCTGCTGCGCGGGCCTCCTGGGCACGACTGGAACCGGCATCTCCTCTGGGAATTGCTGTCGTCGTCCCTACGCTATGAAGGACATGTGTAAGAGTGATCGGCGTCTGCAAAGGGCCATAAAAACCCAGAGGAGGGCCTTGCCCAATCGGCCTGGTCGTCGTCCAAGGGTCATCGAACGTCGACTGCAAGTTTTTGGGAATTCCGTCTGCCATAGCTGAGCTTCGAACACAACTTCTCAAACGAAATTCCCACAGACGGCGCCAATAATGCAAGTGTGAGCGTCCTGGTCCGGTTTGGGGTAGACCGATTCTTGTCCTCACCCGTAAAATGCTAGAGACCTACAAATAACTCACACTGGGTTGTGACCGGTGAAGAGCCTTCGATGCTTAATTCAGTATGTGTATGAGTATACTGAAGTGAATAATAGAGAAAATCGTGTTAAGGGAGAAAGGCTCACCCCCTTTATATAGGGGTGAGGTACATGCTCTAATAGTTGCCCGGATGAGGTGAGCTGGCTGCCCAAGCTGCCCGTCCGTACTCTGACACGCCGGGCACATGTCAGAGGTGGCGCGAGGCGTCAGAAGCTGTCAGAGGTGGTTATCGCTATCAACCAATACATTCTCGACACGTGTCCTCCTGCACATGGGGTAAATATTCTTCTAAAATTCGGTTGAAGGCTCTCACACGCGCCTGTGACTAGGTTGATCCATTGGAGTGTCAAGTCCGTAAGGTGATCGACTTGGTGAGGTCAACTAAGTGGCTCGATCTCTTATCTGGTCGAGTGATGGGCTGGTCGACTTCTTGATTTGTCGACTGACTGAATGGTCGATCTTCCCACCGTTTGGCTCGACATCTTCATTGTTAAACCCTCTTGACCGGTTCAATCAGACCGGTTTAGCCTTGCGTATATAATATCCTATATCAATAGTTAATTAAATGATTATTTAATATGTATTGTTGGCCAATTAAAGAATGTCACATGTATATTTCTTAAGGTCAATTAAAGAATGTCACATATCATTTTCTTGGAGAGTAAAAAAAATAATTATTTCTTTAAATAAATTATTAAAGAAAATAATTATTGAAAATTCATTGACCAATCAAATTGAAGTCTTCTTTTCCAAGACTCTCTCTCCTAATTATATCTTTAAATAATTATTTAGCTATAAATATTAGAAATTATGGACCATTTAAATTGAAGTCTTCTTTTCCAAGACTCTCTCTCCCAACACCTATAAATAGGGTCTCTCCCTAAGGGGAAAAATACAAAAATTCATATTCACAATTCCAAATCCAAGTCCAAGAGCTCTAGAGAATTCTCTCCACGAGATTCAAGTGTTCTTGAAGATCCAAATCCGTTCTTGAAGATCCGAAGAAGATTCAAGCCTGTTCAAACCCAAAACTGACATTCAATCCGGAAACAAGCTGCCAAGCCTCCGAATTGCGTTATTAAAGTCAAAGTGCTTTAAAGATTCAAACGCGTTCTTGAAGATCCGAAGGAAGATTCAAGCGTGCTCAAGCCCAAATCCGACGTTCAATTCGGAAACAAGCTTCCAAGCATCCGAATTACGTTATTAAAAGTCAAGACCGGTGTAGAGATGATCAAAATTAACTTTGCGGTGAAGACCAAAGACTCGTGTTCTTCACGTTCTTGGGAAATCACGGCGTTCAATTTGAGATCAAGCTATCAAGCCCTCGAAGAAACGTTAACTAAATCCAAATTCAAGAACGAAGGAGATCAAACTGAAGATTCATTTCTAAAAGTCTCATATCTATTTGAAGATCGTTCTCGAAGAAATTAATCAGAGGAATAATAGGAATTTGTAATCCACTATATTTCATTTGATCCGTTGAAAATACATTTGTACGAAGTTGTTGTGCTTATTAATTCAAGAATACGAAATTTTGCGTTACACCATGAATAATTCGAACACTACTCAAATATTTTACACCTTTTTACACACATATTTTGCTTATACACAAACTGTGTATAAGCAAGAACTGGGTACTTTTCTTGTAATTTTTTCTTACTTGTGGACCAATTTCTTGTTTGTTTTTTTTTATTTTTTATTTATTTTTTTATGTTGAAAAGATGGAAAAGAGCTTTAGGCGACAACCAACGTTGGCCGCTTTACAGCGTACAATTTCCTGTGTATAATTTCTTTTTTTTTTTTCTTATGGACCAATTTTCTTGTAATTTTTCCTTACTTGTGGACCAATTTTTTGTTTGGTTTTTTCCTTATAGAGTATGATATAGCCATATTACGATATACCGGTCTAAGAATTCTTTACTTGGCCTAACGGTCGCCCGGACTACCTCCATGTCGAACATGTCCTAGTAGACATATCTAAGTCGACTAACGCGCAATGATTTCACGAGAATGGCTGAGGGAAGGTGGAATACATGTGAGTCGACTCCCATAAGTAGACTTCGCACAGTCGGCTCCTAGAAATAGACTTCTGCTTGGGAAATCCAACAAAAGCGTAAACTCTGTATTCAAATAACCTCAAGCCGACTTCCCTATACTCGAGGTAGATTCTTTGTGCCTCGAGGCACACAACGCACCGACGACTCAATGCACTTTTAATCACTTTTGAAGTCTTTTATCCTCTAATGGATAAAAAGGAATCTTGGCATGACTCAAAAATATGGGGAGACGGATCGACCAGGGCAATTCAGACTTTTTGGGTAAACCGACCGGGGTATTTTGGGTACATCAAGTAAGTGTTTTCCTCTATATAAAGGATGTATGGTAGCCCTAAAACCCTAACTCCCATTCATTCCATATTCTCCTCCATAGCTGTTGCTTCTCTCTCAGAGCAGCCTCTCTTTATCTCTTTCATGTACTGACTTGCGCGTCGGAGGCTCTACACCGGAAACACTTCTGGCATTGATTTCTTGCAGGTGTTGTGGCGGTCTAGCAACGGTTCAAAGACGATTCAAGCAGATCTGAGTTCAAAACCATCGGTTGTCTGCAGATCCCAAAGTAGACCCATCATCTTTAGCAACAGTTCGAAGGCGATTCAAGCAAATCTGATCTCAAAACCATCGGTTCTCTTTAGATCCAGAAGTAGACCCATCATTGTGGCGCCGTCTATGGGGAGTTCTTGAAGAAATTAAGAGCTTTGCACCTAGCTCTGATCTGTTTATGATGGCTGAGAAGGAAGGTTTACATAGAAACTTGAATGAGGAGTTTAGGGGAGCTTGGACAGACAGAAGACCACCACCACTCTCTACTCCTAGACCCCCGGTGATGCAGATGCTGGGATTACCCCCATTTGGAGGACTTCGCACCCGGGAATGAATTTGGGTGGGGAAACACCCATTACCCCACCTGAGGTGAAGAGGCAAGTGTTGACCCAAGTAGGAACAACTGAAAACCCTAATCCAGGTGTTGGAGAGAAAGAACCAATGGAGATGTCTCGACGTGAGGGTAAGAATATCCAGGAGGTACTAAAGCAGACACAAACACAACCCCGCATCGAGGAGCAAATACTGACGGTGACGAGAAGCAAGATGCAAAAGATGATTGCTGGAGCTGTGGTTGCCCAGATAAAGTAAGTGAGGCTAGTCGAGCAGAATATGCGAGTCGAGCAAAATCCCCAGGTTGAGTAGAACCCGCAGGTCGAGCAGCAGCCTCATGTCGACCAGCAGGCTCAATCAAACATGTAGCAAAACAGAAGGGCGGATGAGGAGGAGTCTTCCATTCGAGCCATCACCCCGCAAGCAAGGGACGAGACATTGGAGCAGTTGTTGGCTCAGGTCCGTGACTTGTAGGCTCTAGTCGGGGGTAAGAAGAGTAGGTGAGCAAAAGAGCATCCGTTCTCACAATAGATCTTGAGGGCCGACTTACCCCAAGTGTAACGCCCCACTTTTATTTAACGAGAATCAGAATAAATTTTTCAAAATTTATTTTAAGATACTTGGCGGCGCTACTAATTGAAAAAAAAACATTTTCCATAACATCATAAACATAACGCCCAAACGGGTTCATAAATCGAATCAACCCCGAAACCAGGTCAACAATAACATTAATCTCCCTAAAATTGGGTTTTCACAAATGCATAAATACTAGGGAGTACACTCCCTATCAAGGTAATCATCATAAATCCAGAAATGCAGTAAACAATACTAAGCAGTTCATAGCAGCGGAAATGAAACCAATAACATGACCACCACTCGCCTCCTCTGCCGTGCCCGCAATACTAACCTGCATCCATGAAGAGCAGGTGGGGATGAGCACAAAAGAAACAGTAGTGCTCACCACTATGCAGTAAACATTAATCATAAATAAAACAATTAAGGTCACAACATGTATACATAATTAATTAGTTATCCCAACCTCCTATTCCAAGTTCGTTCTCATGTGCACACCTATATCAATAGACTACTGTCGACTATATATCGAAAGCCACAGCCCTCGACCTTCTGGTCTTACAGCGAGTATCCAGCCAGTAGGAGTCTCCCCCGAAGGCCCGGCCTAGCCATCGGACTTACATCGGGGTACTTATCGCTGACCGAGCACAACCCTGGTCTCAAACGACGTGTCCTTCACAAGGACATAAAGAGGAGATTACCCCATCGGGGTCGTTCTATAGTTAAGGGGATAACCGTTCGACGTCCGTTACAGCTCCCATCGAAGGCTATATGTTTCGCATGCATCCTTTGATCATATTACAATTAAAACACTATTAACAATATTAATATTTACAGCATAGCCATTTTTTCAAAACCCACCTTGAAATCAAGGTAGAAAATTACCCACAAAGCAGGTATGTAGGATGAGGGCTCGACTCCTCAAACACCTACATTTAAGCGAGATAATTTATCAATAATCTATCTCACTTCTCAAATTTAATATAAAACACATACTTAATAAAAATTAAGACTTAAGGGTTTTAATCAGATTTTACGTGGACTTGGAACTCTCTTATTTTCAAAAGAATAATACTCGGAGAACAAAAATTTGAATCTCGAGACTTTCAATAATTTTTCTCATTGGAAAATAAATTTTAAAAATATGTTCGGTACGAAAAAGGGTTCCGGAACACAAAAAGGGTCAAGACAGCGAACTGGGTCGCGCTGGCCATTGACCACAACATTCTACTCCGGAAATGGGCCTGGGCACGCGAATTCGGGCCGAATTTTGGCTTGGCCCAATGCTGGAAGGATGCTGGCTATTGAGGGCTGGAATTCGGGCTGCTCGTGGGCCAGGATCGGGCTGCTCGCGGGCCATCAGCTGAGAGGGGGAACGGGCCGATCGCGGGCTTCACAGCCCGCTCTGCTAGGAGTTAAAGAAGAAAAATAAATATGACTATAACAACAAGGGCTAGATTCGAACCCTGACCATGAACAGGGAAATAAGGGCGTGCACCACTGCACCAAATGCCTGGATGTGTATTTGAAAGAAGTCGTTGTATATTGAAGTAACATGAAAACCTGCTACTGAACAGACACATACAGAAAACTATCAAACAGAGTTGTAACACAGCTTTGCCAAGGACTGAATTTCAACAGCGATTCACGAGGGTTCGAACATTTATAACACAATCGAACATAACATATTAACAGAGTTCGAAAACTATTTTAACAATGGTTTTGGCTTGAAAATGGAACAACCAAAATAAATGCAAAATGAACGAAGGGGGCTCGAACGACCTGAACAACCTACGACGACTCGAAATAACAAAACGAGATTCTGAACTTATACAAATTTATCACAGCAACATTAGGATATATACTTTAACAAAATTGAGAGTTGCAATCATCCCCGAATAATCCACGGACATACGAAATAAATAACGAACATATGAATCGACAAATAAACCGAATTCGAAACCCAACGAAACGACTCAACGCGAATAAACGAACGATATTATTTTGAACGACAATCAACGAGAGGGTTTCGAAAAGTTACCCATCTTCGGGAAAATCGGTAAACGGTTCGAACAACGAAACTCAGAACTCGAAGCCTTCGAACGCGAGGACTGGGGGCTGCTGGTTCTCGACGGCACAATCTCTCTGCTGCGTGGACGTCAACGTCGAAAGAAATTCTGAAACACAACTAACGGAGATGGACAGGTTGTCGGAGCTAGGAAACTCTTGCTGAAACGAATGGTGTTCAAGGTTGTCGGAAAACTGACGGGGCTACGGTTCTTCACCTCGACAAACGGCTCAACCCCAGCTATGGGCACGCTTCTGGAATGAACGGCGACGGCTGCTCAGAGAGAGACCGGCGGCGGAGCTTCTCGCCGGAGAAGAATCAGGCGGCGATTAATTTTTACTTTTCTTTTTTATAAAACTGGGAGATGATATGCGAGAGGGAGAGTTATGATAGACTGAGTAATCGTCTCGGTCGAGATTATAAGAGATGAGTTAACGACTAATGCATGAACGTGCGAGGAGAATCTCCCATAAAAATCGCAACGTGAATTTCGTGCCGTTGAGAGAGGAGGATCATGTCATAGCGATGAAGGAAGGAAAATATCTCCTCTGTTCCTATTTTACACGTGAGCTTTAACATTGGGCCAAGATCATGTGCAGAATGGTCCAAAATAAATTCTCAATGGGCAAAAGAAATATTACTCAAATGGGCCAGATTTAAACACCAAATGGGCTGGAATGAGATTGCACATAGAAAGGCCAAGGATTTGAAGGTA
This sequence comes from Striga hermonthica, assembly GCA_902706635.1. NCBI lineage: Eukaryota > Viridiplantae > Streptophyta > Magnoliopsida > Lamiales > Orobanchaceae > Striga > Striga hermonthica. The sequence goes on from CACSLK010005618.1 coordinate 13,636, forward strand.
TTGGGCCATTTTTATTTTCACAAAGGGCCAATATAAATAACATAGAAAATGGTGTTGGAATTAAATTCCAATTGAGTCGAGAGTTAATCCGATGGATGATATCGAACAATTCAATTGACGACAAATAAATATACAGATACGACTTATTATATTAATTAGATGAGAATGTCTAATTAATAAGTCTAAACGAGATATGTTGAGCAATAATAAAATACAGACAATTAGACATTTAATACTAACAATAATAATGCAATATGGGCAATATAAAATGGCACATAATAAAATCATGCTCTTAGGTATAAAAAAAATTGAACACATAAGCAATTAGCATTTAGACCATTAAAAAGATCACTTAAGCACATATTCAAATAAATTAGGCACATAATCAAATAATCACATTTGCACATAGGCAAATAATCATTTAAACAATTAATAACAATTAGATATTTAATATAAATAATAATAATAATGCAAAAATATATAATTCCAAATGTTTATAAACAAACGGGGCATTACAGTCTACCCACCTTAAAATGAATTTCGTCCTCAGAATTCAAAACAATGATTACAACATAACACAATCAATAAACAAAGAGAATGTCATCTAAACATAAGATCCTGTACTCCCTCCGAATCTCGGACTCTCTCTTCCAAGTCGCCTCGCCCTTGACTTGACCTCCTTCACTGGACTTTGACGAATACCCCCTTCTGCCTTTCCTGATGGACCCTCTGTTCCAATAGGTCACCGGTACCTCCATACAAGTAGGGTTATGCCTAACACGCAGCTCGTCACAAAACAAACATACCTCGAGGTCACGCACACGTACCTCTATCATGAGAGATATAACGTGTCATGCATCCTCAAAACTCTAGTGGTGCAGTCAATCATCAGGCTAAGTCATCGACTTGGTCGAGGATCATAAGAAAAACTGATATAGCCTGGCCGCAACCTCTTTTCTTACCACAAAGCTCCTCACTTCGCGTGGTCATAACAATGCAATCGAGTACAACGACTCTTAAACGTAAAAAAAATCCAAAGTTACCTCACTTCTTTAGTCATTCAAGGAAGACCTAGGTCAATGCAATACACGTGAAAATTTCTCAGACTCGACACATATTTATACGCTAGAGACTTGGCAGCTGTGACATGAATGGCTGGCCTGGCATGCGGCAATGCGACACGCTACATGCGGCACACTACACACGACACTTCCTACAACTCAAGATGCATCACCGAGCGTGGCACGCCTGTGCGCGGCACCGACACGCAGTACACCTGCACCGCCCGCATCCTGTAGCTACGGTTCATTTCTCATCAGCTGTTACATCTCCCCGTTTTGATACGTACACGAAGATAAAAAATTCCCTAGTGTTTTGCGACCCCCGTTCAAACTGTAAAATCTAAGCACTCTGACTTTGTTGTCAGGGTACTTGTACTTCATCATGCGTCAGTTGGCTGATTACTCACGATGTTCTAACGACTCCTTGGCTACCCTCCTTAAAGACTTCTTCTATTTCGAAATATTTGTAGAAATGGCATGAATCTTCTCGCGATCCTCCGGCATGACACCCAATTCGTTCACAAAAAGGGGGAGGGGTATTGATTTATGCCTATCTCTAGGCCCAGGTATTCTCAAGAGTTGCAACATTATTCGCTCTCTTGAACCCTTTGCATCGACTTAAGGATGACATGAAACAAAACTCAAAATTTACGAGAACCAATAATGATCAAGGGAAAAAGATTTAAGCCTTTAACCCTGTCAGAAATCTCATCCTACTCGAGGAAAGAAAAGACCAGAGAAATTTCCAAATAAGAAAACTGAATAACTAATAAAAATCTTAAAACGAAACTCAAACTTGTCTAGCAAGAAAAGGGAAATAAACAAGGTCTGCCAAAAAGTACGAGAAATGCAATTCTAACAAAAGAAAGGACAAATAATCATCACAAATTCGACATTCGATCAACTGTTCAGCCTTGGTTCTGCTCGGCTTCAAACTGGGCTATCGTGTATAATCGTGCTAGACATCCTTCGCCATACCTCGGTTGGGCCTGCTGATGCTGTTGCTGAATTTGTTGCTGAGGTGGCGGCGGGGGAAATTGCTGATGATGGGGTTGTCGATTGGGTTGTTGCTGCTAAAATGGCTGATGTCCATGTAGTTCAGGGCACGTGCTACGGAAATGTCCTGGGCGCTGGCAGTTATAGCAGACCTTCTGGGCGTGCCAACACTCTCCTCCATGGTGACGACCGCAGTTACAACACCTCTAATTCTTACCCTGGTCGACATGGTGCTTACCACGTTGATCGTCTCCTCTACGCTTTCCCTTCCGGTCATCCTGGTGGGAATCTGCCTTCCTCTTGCCCGAACTAGAGTCGGGCGGCATAGAAGAAATGGGCTGAGCATACTGAACAGTAGTTTGGGCAGGGTGGGAAGCATGGTGATATGATGGAACTGGAACTATAGAAATCAAACAACTCTCCACTTCCTGAGCCCGACTCACAGTGTCGGCGAAAGACATCAGTCCGTGACACCCCACCAGTTCACAGATCCTCTGATTGATCCCTTGAGAAACTTGCGGGTCTTCTTGGCATCGATATTCACCGAGTCGCCAGCAAAAAGACACATCCGGGTGAAAGTGCGAATATACTCATCTACGGTGGAGCTGCCCTGCTGCAAATGGTAGAACTCATGCTCCATCCTATCCCTAAAACTCTGGGGAAGGAACTTGCCGCGCACCATCACTTTCATATGCTCTCAAGTGAGAGCATTAAGCTCCGCCTCTGGCCTCCGAGCCCAGTGGTCAATCCACCAGTCGGAAGCGTCCTCCTTCATCTGGTAAGCTGCGAGAGATACACGTTGTGGGTCAGGGAGAGGGAGCACAACGAAAATCTTATCCAACTCCTTGATACACTCCAGTACCGCTGTGGGGTTCTCAGTCCCTACAAAAGTCGATGCATCTCTAAAACTGGACGATGAGTCAGGTAAGGTCCATGGCCGGAGGGGCCTGGTGATGATGAGGAGGCGAGGAAGGAGACAGGGATGGCTGATGGTTACAGTTGTTGCGGGCATTCATAGCTCTACATTGGATAAGCCGAACAAAGTTTAGCACAAAAAATATCATAGTTACGGAAGTCTAGAGTTCGCCATTAAACACAAGAGTTCGAATTAAAAAATGTGGATCGTTCCTAAGCCCCGATTTATCACATCAATAATCAATTAATATATAACAATCTCAAAATTATTCAAGTACTCATACCTGAGCTGGCGCGGCACGACGAGAGCGAGTGGTCTTAACATGAATGGGAAACACATAATCAACTTTTTATACTTAAACCAGTCTACAGAAATGCAGACTGGCTCCGATACCAAACTATAACGCCCCACTTTTATTTAACGAAAATCAGAATAATTTTTTCAAAATTTATTTTAAAATAATCGGCGGCGCTACTAATTGAAAAAAAAACATTTTCCATAACATCATAAACATAACTCCCAAACGGGTTCATAAATCGAAATCAACCCCGAAACCGAGTCAACAATAACATTAATCTCCATAAAATTGGGTTTTCACAAATGCATAAATACTAGGGAGTACACTCCCTATCAATAATCTGGTAATCATCATAAATCCAGAAATGCAGTAAACAATACTAAGCAGTTCATAGCAGCGGAAATGAAACCAATAACATGACCCCCACTCGCCTCCTCTATCGTGCCCGCAATACTAACCTGCATCCATGAAGAGCAGGTGGGGATGAGCACAAAAGAAACAGTAGTGCTCACCACTATGCAATAAACATTAATAATAAATTAAACAAGTATGGTCACAACATGTATACGTAATTAATTAGTTATCCCAACCTCCTATCCTAAGTTCGTTCTCATGTGCACACCTATATCAATAGACTACTACCGACTATATATCGAAAGCCACGGCCCTCGGCCTTCTAGTCTTACAGCGAGTGTCCAGCCAGTAGGAGTCTCCCCCGAAGGCCCGGCCTAGCCATCGGACTTACATCGGGGTACTTATTGCTGACCGAGCACAGCCCTAGTCTCAAGCGACGTGTCCTTCACAAGGACATAAAGAGGAGATTGCCCCATCGGGGTCGTTCTATAGTTACAAGGATAACCGTTCGATGGCCGTTACAGCTCCCATCGAAGGCTATATGTTCCACATGTTGGAGTAGTATACCCGGCGTTCCAATCAGATTGGACGTATTCTACTTGTAAATATAATCTATTGGAATTATATTAAATAATAAGGCATTACTTTATTTTAAGAGTAAGAATTTATATTTGCACTTAAGATAAAATCCCTAGATCACTTATAGCTATAAGATATGGTTGCGCATAGAGATGGTGATCATGGAACATATCTTGAAAGCTGTGATCTTAAATACAGTTCCAAGTCGTTGGATGTTTCGAGATAGGATATCGACTAAATCCGAAATAGACTTGTACATAGTATGTATGCTTATTGGATAAGAATGTTGCATTCCATCAACATTAGCGTGG
>CACSLK010005618.1:29084-43264 GCA_902706635.1 Striga hermonthica
AAATGCAAAAGACATCGGGTATGCTCGGATGTTGCCTTCCTCTTCTTGCTCTCAACTTTGAGCTTAATCTCTTCGACTTTTACTGAACTTGAAGCCTCAAAACACTTCTATAGGGAGTGTATAAAGAGTTAAGAGTGATATTATGCTAAGGGGATGAAGGTTTGATGCATAAAACTTGAAACTAATCACAAGTGTGCACTCGGGATTTTTGCTTGCTCTCAATTACTCACTCTCGGTTTTGATGCTTTGAAGGAGTTTAAGCTCTAGTTTTTACTAAGTGTTGGGGAATCAAGTGAAGTCTTCTAGGAGCTGAATGTAGGCCTTATAAGCTGGTCCTTGGGTGTTACAAACAAAACTAACAATGGAGACAAAGTGGGAGACAAAACTTGCACCAACTCATTTCCAATGCATGATTCTTTGCATGATTGAGTGAAAGTGGGACACTATGGTCTCATGGAGCACGAGATTGGACAGAAAAAGACTGGAGAATTCAGGTCATGGCACTAAGAATGATGGAGAACAAGACCTTACACACTCACATTAAACAATTCATGCCCATGATGCACTAGCTTATGAATAAGGAATGTTAAACTTGCTCAAATCATTCTTAACTCCAAATTAAGCTTAATTAGACATCAATTAACACCTAAAACTCAGCCTTCATGAGTATGGGACCAAGACTAATGAGGTAGGATGGCTAGGGTCTCAAAGGGTTCGACTAAGACTCGGAGGAAGACGCGCGCGGCTAGGGATCTCGCGAGTCTAATGCTTGGCTTGGACTCGATCTTTATGACCGAAAATGGAATTAGCATGGCTAACATAACTGAACTTGTATGCCCTATGCTCGCTAAAGTCCTCGAGGCTCGGGCGAACGCACGGTTAGAGTTCTACACGAGAGAATCGGCGATTTGGCACGAATAAAAATTTGAACTTATAAACTAACATACATGAGCAAATAATTCACATATAAACACAATTATATCACAATAATTCTTGTAAAAATCTTAAATCAAACAACTCGGAAAATCTGAAAAACTACCGGTTTCACTTTATAGCCGAGTAAGTGAAACTGTTCTGATATTTTATCTGATCGAGGCGTTACAGATTTATTACACAGTCGAGTACTCCAAGGCGCGGACGTGAGGTACTCTGAAGTCGAAAAAGCTGCCTTGACACTAGTTCTAACAGCTAGAAAGTTGAGGCCTTATTTTCTGAATCATACAATAATCGTGAGGACAAATTTTCAACTGGGAGAAACCTTCGGCCGACCTACTGTCTCAGGCTGACTGGTGAAGTGGGAAGTCGAGTTGAGTGAATATTCCATCAAGTATGAGCCCAAAGAGCCATAAAGGCTCAAGCTTTGGCAGATTTCATCCAGGAGTGCAGGAACGGAGAAGAAAAAAAAATGGATCATGCATGTCGATGGGTCCACTGCGGCAAAAGGATCTGGTTTGGGAGTCGTCCTCGTGTCCCCCGAGGGCGAGCATCTCGACTTTGCCATCAGAATGGGGTTCAAGGCCTCAAACAATGAAGCAGAGTACGAAGCACTAATCAAAAGAATTCAACTCGCAATTGGGGGCGGAGCGATGGAGATTGCGGTACACTCCGACTCACAACTCGTCGTGGGGAAAGTTTTCGGAAATTGTGAAATTAAATCAAATGCTGAAATATGTCGAGGAAATCCAAAGCCTTGTGCAAGGTCTGGAGAAATTTGAGCTAACACAAGTCCCACGAGAGGAAAACAAGCGAGCTGGTTGGCTCAAAAGAATCGTGATTTCAAATGAGGGGAAGATGAAAAATCGCATTACCGCCATGCACTTCGAGGGAAGTGTTTTGGGCGAGGCAATGGAGGTCGACGAGAAGGATGATTGGAGAAAGTCGATTCAGGAACTCTTGTAGGGTTGAGTGCCCACGGGCGATAACAGGAGGCAGAAAAAGTTGCTCGATACCTAAGTAAATACTTTGAAGTCGATAGGGTCTTATATGAAAAGTCGTTGGTCGGGCCCCATCTGCGATGCATTTCTGAGAAAGAAGGAATTCACGGCCTAAAAGAAATCCATGAAAGATATTGTGGAGCACACGTAGGCTCTCGAGCTCTAACTGAAAAAGCCCTACGAGCAGGCTAATATTGGCCTAAGATTCGAGCAACAGTGGAACAGTTAGTCCAAAATGCGGAAAATGCCAACGCCATGGGAAAATCACCCACAACCCAGCTGAATACATGACGACAATCAATTCCCCAATCCCCTTCGCTCAATAGGGAATTTACTTGGTCGGCCTATTGCCGATGGACACGGGGAAAAGAAAGTTCTTTGTGGTCGCCGTCGATTACTTCAGCAAGTGGGTCGAGTCATAACCCTTGGCTCGAATTAATGAAGAAAAGATAATACAATTTCTATTCAACAACATTTGTTGTCGATTTGGAATTCCAAAAGTACTAATCTCATATAAAGGAACTCAATTCCAAGGAAAGCGGATCCAAGCATGGTGCCTCGATATGGGTATTACACAGCGATTTACCTCAGTTGCACATCCTCATGCGAATAACCAAGTTAAAGTAACAAACATAACCATCCTCTAAGAATTGAAGAAGAGATTGGAGAAAGCATCAGGAGCTTGGGTTGACGAGTTGACAACAGTCCTGTGGCCTTATAGGACAACTCCGAGGAGTTCGACGTGTCAATCTTCATTTCACATGGTTTATGGAATGGACGCACTCCTGCCCATTGAAGTCGGCTTGAACTTTCACAGATCGACATTCTATAATGAAAAGAAAAACGAGGAGATGATCGAGGAAGCTCTCGACCTAATTTAGGAGGGACAAGAAGAAGCTTGGGTATGATCCGTCTAGTACAAGCAGAAGATGCGCGTATCTTTCGATAAGAAAGTTCAACCAGACATTTTCAAGCGAGGGATCTCGTCCTCAAACGAGCAGACTCTCTCAAGCATGTAGGGAAGATCGAAGCCAATTGGGAAGGACCTTACACTGTAACAAAGGTGCTCGAAAGAGGCGCATATGAACTAGAGGACGGAAAAGGTCGACAACTACCGCGGTACTGGCATGTGATCCATCGCAAACGCTTTTACGCTTAAGGCAATGTTTTGAACTCCTTTTTGTACTGAGCACTGTTCAAGTCAAATTCAGAAATGAAATGAATTTCAAGATTTTGCTTCAATTTTTCCTCTTTATACAATCCTATTAGAATTACCTGAAAAATTGAATTTTTCAAAACGGCTATGTAGCCGACTAACTCTTACGACTACGAAGTTGACTTAAAACAACTACGAATTGTATTTCTCGAGTAGAATCTCGAATAAGCTACGAAGCCTATGGCTAAGAAGTCGATTTAACATAACTACGAAGTTGTATTCTTAAGCGGAATCTCGAGCAGGCTACGAAGCCTATGACTATGGAGTCGATTTAACACAACTACGAAGTTGTATTCTCGAGCAAAATCTCGAGCATGCTACGAAGCCTACGACTGCGAAGTCAATTTAATGCAAGTACGAAGTTTTATACTCAAGCTAAATCTCGAGCAAGCTACGAAGCCTATGACTACGAAGTCGATTTAACACAACTACGAAGTTGTACTCTCTAGTAGAAGCTCGAGCAGATTACGAAGCCTACGACTACGAAGTCGACTAAACAACTACAAAATTGTACTCTCGAGAGGCACCTCGAGCAGGCCATGAAATCTATAGCTGCAAAGTGTTGGGTTCAGTGAGAAACGTCAATCAACATGCACAGTATTGAACTTATCGAAATAAATCCTAATGCAGCGGAATCTATAGTTAGGATATGGACGTTTATCTTTTAAAATTGTTTTGACCACTCTAAGACGATGTTGAGTATCGTTGATGTAGTTCTTCTGAACACCACAATCTAATGGGCAGATAGATTTGGCCTTTAATCGATTATAATCGAAAGTTCCAACGAAGCCTTGATCACACGGCAGCATAGGTCTCGGTCATCGTTGTGCAGCAGGCAGCTCGTGCGCGTCGGGCACGGACAGCATGCGGGTACGCGGGCAGCAGCGGACGTGCGTCGGGTGCTGGGCTAACGCGCGGAGTGCTGGCGAACACGGACGGGCACCGGCAAGATGCGCGGGACGTGGGACAGCGTGAACGGGCGCTGGAGCATGTCGCGCGTGCTGGGACGGCACTCCTATGCCACTGCAGACTAGGTGCTGGCGTCTGTGGTCATGCAGGCGTGCGCGGCAAGGAGATGATGCGGAAGTGGGTTTTGAGCCCCGACGACGAGAAGGTCCAAGAGCCAAGACGACCCGAAGAAGCTCAAAATAAGGCCAAAATGTCGCATGCATGGCCTAAAGAACGGGTACGAGCTCGTATGCGGGGCACTCAAGCACATGAGAAGGTGGTCTCGAGGCTAGCAAGGCTCATACGCAAGAAAGGGCACATTAAGCAAGGGCGCTCACACGCGCATTGGCGTAGACGAGCACGGATGAAGCCACGACTCAAAAGGACGTGCCATCAATGGTTTCGGGATGCTTATCGAAGAAGTGAAACCTGGTGGTGGTGGCTAAAATACCAGGTGGCCCGAAAAAATGGAAGGCATGCTAGTTGGGTGCCCAACGAGCACTATGCACGCACATGGGCGTGCAGCACGTTCACAGGCACCCAGTGGTGCGCGGGGCCACGCACAGACGGGCGCACGCGCAGGCATCCCGCGAGAAGTTCGGGCGCGTGCAGGCACGTGCGCAGGGGCAGGCTGATGCGAAAGTGGCTTTCGAAGCCCGAGGATGCCGAGAGCCGATGGTTAGGACGGTTCGAGAAGACCGAGAAAAGGGCCAAAACCAAGCATGAATGGCCTAAAAGACGGGTACGAGCCCGTATGCGAGGTTCACGAGGAAGGCAACGTGAGCCGTGGACACACGCATGGCCTCGGGCTTATCGCACGAGGTCAAGACGCGCATGGCTAAGACAAGGAAACCCTGTAGGTCGACGACGAGGACTAGGTGAGACCTGGTATGAGACACGCGCACGAGAGGGTTCGAGAAGCCTCGTGAGGCGAGGAATAGCACGCGACCAAGCACACGGGGGCGTACACGGACGTGATGCGCAAATACACGAGGTGAGCCGTGCGAGCCGAGATGCGAAGTTTCTAGTAGTTTGTAATTAGTTATGTTTTAAGTTATTTTATTATTAGTTTAGCTAAGTAGATTAATTATGTAATTAGTCCTTAATTATTATTAGCGTAAGGCTAGTTTAGTATTGTTAGGATTTTATTGGTTTAGCGTATTTATTTATTGTTAGTCGCAAGTTAGTGTGGATAGTATGCTGAGTTAGTGGCGTGACTAGCAGGTTAGTTCATTAGGTTAGTAAATATATTTATTTATTTAGCTTGAGTTAGTAGTAGTTTAGATTGTTAGGTATTTTATATTTTGTTAAGTCTTGGAATGCAAGACATTTAGTTACCTTAGGACTAGATATTATTTCCTAGTTAGAATTATAGCTCTAATAGGACTAGATCTAGTTTTTCTTATAAATACCTATGTACTCATTCAATTTTAGACAAGCAATAAATTAATGAAAAATCGACCTTTGGTCACCAATATCTTGTGTTAGAATTCTTTTGAGTTTTCGTACAAAATCCTTGTGTCGAAAAGGGCGTTTCACCGCATAGTTCGAACAAGACGAGTTTGGCAAGGATTCACGTCTGAGCTGTCTCGACTATCGTGAGAAGATAAGGAGATATCCGAGTCGTCCACAACCTATCGCCGAGAAGGAAGCCGTGGCACACAACTTTCGAAGCAAGTCGAGTTGAGCGGATACACGATCATCATTGGTGCTTTCATTGAGAGTAATTGATCGTGTATCTAGGTCATCTTTATCTTCTGCATTCTATTTTTAGTTCTTTTATCAAAAAAAAAAAAGAAAAAGAAAAAAAAAAGAAAATCTAGTTTGTTTTGAGAGTGCGTGCGTGAAAAAAAAAAAATAATTTGATTTTGGGCTTGTTTGCGGGAGTAGTTATTAGAATAGAAGTAGGATTTGTTTTGAGGTTATTAGGATTTGTTTTAGGGGTCAAAATAGAAAAAAAAAATGTTTTCTAAAGAAGAGATCGAATCAAGTTGGCGTTCGTGGGAGAAGAGGATACAATCGAGAGAGGAGAAACAACGGCGATCGCAATAGGATCCGACGGAAATATTGAGGTCCATGAAGGCTGAATTTGAAAATGTGAAGGTCACCTTGAACGATTACCACGAACGGGTAAAAAAATCGTTGCTTAAGATACGAACGGAGATCAGCGAGGCAAAAAAGTTTTTTGACGAGGAGGAGGATAAGATCGAGGTCCCGATAATCGAAGAAGACGAGACGCACATGGAGGACGATGAAGAGGTGGAGACGCCCAAAGTGATGGCCATTGGCGAGTCCTTGAGGACAAGGACTCATTCGAAGGGGGGAGGAATGATGTGGAAGTGGCTTTCGAAGCCCGAGGATGCCGAGAGCCGATGGTTAGGACGGTTCGAGAAGACCGAGAAAAGGGCCAAAACCAAGCATGCATGGCCTAAAAGACGGGTACGAGTATGCGAGGTTCACGAGGAAGGCGACGTGAGCCGTGGACACACGCATGGCCTCGGGCTTATTGCACGAGGTCAAGACGCGCATGGCTAAGACAAGGAAACCCTGCAGGTCGACGACGAGGACTAGGTGAGACCTGGTATGAGACACGCACACGAGAGGGTTCGAGAAGCCTCGTGAGGCGAGGAATAGCGCGCGACCAAGCACACGGGGGCGTACACGGACGTGATGCGCAAATACACGAGGCGAGCCGTGCGAGCCGAGATGCGAAGTTTCTAGTAGTTTGTAATTAGTTATGTTTTAAGTTATTTTATTATTAGTTTAGTTAAGTAGATTAATTATGTAATTAGTCCTTAATTATTATTAGCGTAAGGCTAGTTTAGTATTGTTAGGATTTTATTGGTTTAGCGTATTTATTTATTGTTAGTCGCAAGTTAGTGTGGTTAGTATGCTGAGTTAGTGGCGTGACTAGCAGGTTAGTTCATTAGGTTAGTAAATATATTTATTTATTTAGCTTGAGTTAATAGTAGTTTAGATTGTTAGGTATTTTATATTTTGTTAAGTCTTGCAATGCAAGACATTTAGTTACCTTTGGACTAGATATTATTTTCTAGTTAGAATTATAGCTCTAATAGGACTAGATCTAGTTTTTCTTATAAATACCTATGTACTCATTCAATTTTAGACAAGCAATGAATTAATGAAAAATCGACCTTTGGTCACCAATATCTTGTGTTAGAATTCTTTTGAGTTCTCGTACAAAATCCTTGTGTCGAAAAGGGCATTTCACCGCATAGTTCGAACAAGACGAGTTTGGAAAGAATTCACGTCTGAGCTGTCTCAACTATCGTGAGAAGATAAGGAGATATCCGAGTCGTCCACAACCTATCGCCGAGAAGGAAGCCGTGGCACACAACTTTCGAAGCAAGTCGAGTTGAGCGGATACACGATAATCAATGGTGCTTTCATTGAGAGTGATTGATCGTGTATCTAGGTCATCCTTATCTTCCTCATTCTATTTTTAGTTCCTTTATCAAAAAAAAGAAAAAGAAGAAAAAAAGAAAATCTAGTTTGTTTTGAGAGTGCGTGCGTGAAAAAAAAAATAATAATAATTTTTTTGATTTTGGGCTTGTTTGTGGGAGTAGTTATTAGAATAGAAGTAGGATTTGTTTTTAGGTTATTAGGATTTGTTTTAGGGTCAACATAGAAAAAAAAAATGTTTTCTAAAGAGGAGATCGAATCAAGTTGGCGTTCGTGGGAGAAGAGGATACAATCGAGAGAGGAGAAACAACGGCGATCGCAATAGGATCCGACGGAAATATTGAGGTCCATGAAGGCTGAATTCGAAAATGTGAAGGTCACCTTGAACGATTACCACGAAAGGGTAAAAAAGTCGTTGCTTACGATACGAACGGAGATCAGCGAGGCAAAAAAGTTTTTGGACTAGGAGGAGGATAAGATCAAGGTCCCGATAATCGAAGAAGACGAGACGCACATGGAGGACGATGAAGAGGTGGAGACGCCCAAAGTGATGGTCATTGGCGAGTCCTTGAGGACAAGGACTCACTCGAAGAGGGGAGGAATGATGCGGAAGTGGCTTTTAAGCCCGAGGATGCCGAGAGCCGATGGTTAGGACGGTTCGAGAAGACCGAGAAAAGGGCCAAAACCAAGAATGCATGGCCTAAAAGACGGGTACGAGCCCGTATGCGAGGTTCACGAGGAAGGCGACGTGAGCCGTGGACACACGCATGGCCTTGGGCTTATCGCACGAGGTCAAGATGCGCATGGCCAAGACAAGGAAACCCTGCAGGTCAACGACGAGGACTAGGTGAGACCCGGTATGAGACACGCGCACGAGAGGGTTCGAGAAGCCTCGTGAGGCGAGGAATAGCGCGCGACCAAGCACGCGGGGGCGTACACGGACGTGATGCGCAAATACACGAGGCGAGCCGTGCGAGCCGAGATGTGAAGTTTCTAGTAGTTTGTAATTAGTTATGTTTTAAGTTATTTTATTATTAGTTTAGTTAATTAGATTAATTATGTAAGTAGTCCTAAATTATTATTAGCGTAAGGCTAGTTTAGTATTGTTAGGATTTTATTGGTTTAGCATATTTATTTATTGTTAGTCGCAAGTTAGTGTTAGGTTATTTTTTTTTCGAAACGGCCATATTAATTCTCATAAAAAATAACAAAGAGTACACGGGATCCATGGGATCACAATCCAAAGGGATCAGAGGAGAGCACAAAGCTTCCTAGAAATCGAAATACAAAAAAAAAGGAGCCTATAACAGCCGCAGGGAAGAGCGGAGCGCTGCTATTAGCTAAGAGAAAATTAAAATAACTAAACAAATAAACTAGCCACTACAAATGCCTAGCTAGGAAAATAACAGGAAAAGAAAGAAAGGAAATCAAATAGAAGAGAACTCAATCCACTCTTTAATTGCAATGTCCACAATGATGTTCTCCGGGGTCCAAATCTTTTGGAAAATCCACAAGTTCTTGTTTTCCATAGCAGCCATAAGATATACGTGGAGAGTTGTATCCTTTCCTCTATGGATTTGTCAGCTTTAATCATGCATAGATCACTCCACCAGTTTTTGAAGCTGTCTTTGAATTGTGTTGGCCCCTCCCATTTGATAGGTGCTAGTTTCCACACTTTTTCTGCTCTTGGACATTGGAATAAAATGTGCTCACTAGTCTCAGGCTCTTGTCCACAGAGCATGCAGATGGTGTCTATTTTGAGACCTCTTTTGGACAGGTTTGTGGCCACTGGGAGAATTCCACTGTAGCATTTCCAAATGAAATGCTTAACTTTGCTTTTAATTTTAAGCTTCCAGCTTCTTGTTCTCATTCTCCTTATGTTTGTAGCAGTAGTACTAGTCTCTGGAACATCAAGCTGGAGAATTCTGTTAGAAATAAGATGAGCATAAGTGGAAGCTACTGTTAATACCTGCTTAATGTTGAAGGACCAGACAGGTTTGTCCTGTGAGTGTCTGCTCAAAGTCCTGATTTGAAGGATAGCTTCACAATCTGAGGGAGAAAAACAGCTTCTAATGAGGTCTACATTCCATGAAATTCCATCTGCAGCTATAAGTTCAGAGACCCATGTTAGGCTTGGGGCATTGGGGTCTCTTTGCAGCAGTTTATTTGGGAGGTTTGGAACCCAAGGGTGTTCCCAAATTTTTGTGCTTCTGCCATCTCTCACTTGCATCATAAAACCAGAAAGGAAAGTTTTCTGCACCTTTAGCCATGATCTCCATAGCCATGAAGCATTTTGAGTTACTTTGGCTCCAAAGAAGTCCCCAGCAGGAAAGTATCTGTTTCTGAGCACCTTGCTCATGGGGAGGTCTGGTTTTGTCAGCAGTCTCCAGAGTTGTTTCAAGATCAATGACTCATTAAACAATTGAAGGTCATGGAAATTTAGACCTCCTGCTTCTTTGGGGAGGGTTAGCATGTGCCAAGCTTTCCAATGAATACCCCCATTAGATGCAGGTTGTGAGCACCACCAAAAATTAGCAAAAATCTGTGATAATTCTTTGCACAAACCCACAGGTAGAAGGAAACATGACATAGTGAAAGTGGGAAGTGCACTAAGCACAGCCTTCATAAGAACTTATTTGCCAGCATTTGACAGGAATTTATTCTTCCAACTCAATAATTTGTTTTTTACAGCCTCCACTACATATTTGAAGGTTTCCCTTTTTGACCATCCAATGCCAAGCGGTAGACCAAGATATCTAGATGAGTGATGCATTGTGATGCCCTGCAGAACATGACATATGTCTCTCTGAACACTTTCAGGTGTGTTCTTGCTGAAAAACACTGATGACTTCATCATATTGACTTGTTGACCTGTAAATCTCTTTTATTTCTCAAGCATATTCAGAATAAGATTAGAAGATTCAACAGTAGCTTGGCAAAATAGTAATGAGTCATCAGCAAATAAAAGATGACTTAGAGTGGGGCCTTGCTTTGAAATTTTAAGCCCTTTGTATGACCCTGTTGCCAATGAATGCTGGATTAAACAAGATAAACTCTCTGAGACTATGAGGAATAGGTAGGGGGAGATGGGGTCCCCTTGCCTAATTCCTCTAGTAGGTAAGATATAACCAGCAGAATGGCCATTAAGCTTGAAGGAGAAAGAGGAAGATTGCACACATGCCATAACCCATTTTATAAATTTTAAGTGGAACCCCATCTTTTCCATAATTTTACTGATACTGGCCCATTCAACTCTATCAAAAGCCTTTGACATGTCAAGCTTCAAGGCCATATATCTTTTGAGTCCATTTCTGTGTCTGTTAAGAAAGTGGATAATTTCATGTGCAATTATGACATTTTCAAGCAATTTCCTGTCAGGGATGAATGCTGCTTGTGTATTGCTAATGCATAGGTGCAAACAGGGCTTTAATCTCTCAGCAAGAATTTTAGAGATGACTTTTTAAATGACCTCACAAAGACTTATAGGTCTGTAATCCCCCACAGTTAAAGGTGATTGGCACTTGGGAATAAGTGTGAGCAGAGTGAGGTTCCAATTTTTAAGCATGTATCCATTGTTAAAGAAAGAAAGTACAGCTTCACACAAATCAGTTTTAATAACACTCCAAAAGGATTGAAAGAAAGCTGGAGTCATACCATCCCATCCAGGAGCTTTGTCAGGGTGCATGCTGAATAAAGCATCCTTGATCTCCTCTTCTGTCACTTGAGCTACAAGAGTCTCATTTTGATCTTCTGAAATAGTAGTAGGAATGTAGCTGATAAGATTACCCACATCCACTGAGCCCTCTGAAGTGAATAAGTGTTAGTAAAATTCTGAGAGGCAGTCAGTTATGTCCTCCTTGCTGGTGCAGATTGTTTGATCACTCTTGATTAGCCTTGAAATTGCATTGTGCTTTCTTCTTTGTAGGGTAAAAGCATGAAAGAATTTGGTATTCTTGTCACTTTCTTTGAGCCATAGCCCTGGATTTTTGCTTCCAAAACAGCTCCTTTGATTTGTATGCCTCATCAAGCTGCCTTTTTAGAGTGTTCCACCTTTCCCAGTTTCTGGTGCCTCCTTGTTCTCTCAGCCCAGCCATTTCAGAAGTGAGCCTTTCAATATTTTTTGCAGAGTCTGTCTTGAAAGCTCTACTCCATTTCAATAAGGCAACTCTGGTAGCTTTAATCTTCTGTGTGAGACTGTACATGGGGGAGCCATCTAATGTTTGATTCCAGGCTCTTTGAATCACCTCCTTGATGCCTGGTTGCTTGAGCCATCTTTTGTCAAAACAAAAGAATTTTTTCCTCTACTCTTGTGATTTGTCAATGTGAAGCAGAAGAAGATTGTGGTCAGATGCACTTTTAAATATATTGAGGACCTTAGCTTCTGGGTGAGCTTCCAGCCAGTGAAGAGATGCCACCATTCTGTCTAGCTTTTCCTCAATGTAACCCTCAGCAACCCTGTTATTACCCCATGTGAATGGGTAACCTTCCATGTAAATCTCATGTCCCCCCATATCAGCTAGACATTTCCTGAAACCCCAAAAGCTATCTCCAGATCTCCATCTCCCTCCATTTTTCTCCCCTTGGCACAAAATGTCATTCCAATCCCCTGCAATCACCCATTTGGTGCCCCATCTGTCTTTAGCATGATTGAGGTATTGCCATTGATCTAGTCTGGTTTTCCTGCAAGGGCTTAGGTAGACAAAAATAAACCATGATTTATCATTATTAGTAGACAGACTAAATTCTACTTCAACACAAAAAGGATTGCAAAATATTTGGTGAATGACAACATCCTTGTTCCAAAAAACTAACAAACCACCCCCTTTGTTTATGGGATCAGAAACAACCCATCTATCTTCTATCCCCAAGTTTATACAGACAGTATTAATGAACTTTTTGGATTTTCTGGTTTCACACAAGAAAGCAAAATTTGGGTGGTAGGACCTCCAGGATTCCTTCAGTTGGGAAACTGTAGAGGGCCCACCCAGACCTCTACAGTTCCACACCATAGCTGTCATTTATCCACTTGGGGCCACTTCAGGCTGGCTTCCTCCACCTGTGCAAGAACAAGTTTTTGCTTTTTCTTTGGGCTGGTCTTGATGTCTGGCTGTGTTGAGCTATTGGAGTGATCAGTGTCTACATTTCTGTTTCTTTTTCCACTCACTTGTGGACTGGAGGGTGTAGCTGATATATGAGAGGGGCTTTTTCCTTCTGCTTTAGTCTGCTTCCTGGTCCACTTCCTCTTGGGCTCATTAAGTGTTATGAGTTTGTCTTCCACTGAGGGTTGCTGAGGGACTGACAGAGAGAAGTCCATGATTTGCTCCTTACCAGTGGATGTATCAGTGTTGTTATTATTGAATTGCAAGAGGAGGATTTTGTTTGCTGGTACAGTGGCACTAGTTTGAATATCAGCAGATGGTTGGTCCTGATTGACTGTGACAATGGCCATGTCCTGGGATCTTTCATTTTCATTGGTTTGGACATTCGAGTTACTGGTGCCAATATCCTGGTGATTACCAGTTGAAGAGTTACCCTGAGGATTGCTTGTGTCTTGATGCGTGGGCATTGTGTCAGAGGACTTGTTTGACTTTGGTGGGGATATTCCTTCAGTAGCTTTGATCCATTCTCCGTACTGCCCTTCTGATAAGGTCCCTCTTGAGATATCCTCCATTCTAGTTTTGCAAGTTCTGTCCAGATGCCCGATCCTCCCACAGTAGTAGCATAAATTTATTAATTTTTCGTACTTGAAATCCACTCTTCTGATTTTGTCTCCCAGTTTGACATTCGTGCATCTCAACAATGGCTCACTGAGATCAATAGTTACCAGGAGACGAAGATATCTTCCACAATTTCCGGAGCCAGTGCTAACGGTAACATTTTTTATTTTCTTAAACGATCTGCCTATTTTTAGGCCTACTTCAGAACATAGCCAATTGAGTGGAATGTTGTTTACCTGAACCCAGATATCCATTTCTTTGAAGCTGTCGTGGTTATCATTCAAGTCCTCTTGCCATTCTTTGAGAATGATGTATTGGTTTTCAAAGGACCAATTTTTACCCAGAGCTACTTTGTTTTTCTCCGCTTCTGAATCAAAGATGAATTGGAAAAAACTAAGTTCAATTTCTCTAACCATGAGTGGTTTCTTGAGCTGCCAGATCTAGATCATAGTCTTTTTAAGCCCGAAGATGTGTGCTTTCCTGTCCCCCTACGATCTTCCCAAATAAACTCCGTTTGGACTCATCTGCGCTGAGTCTAATGTCTGTAGGTTCCAGATCTGTGATGTTCTCCTCTTTTTGGGATAAAGAAAATTTTTGAAATCGATCAGTTATATCTTCTTGTATCTTGAGATTATGATCGCGAAGGCAGATTGTTTTGTAGTATTTTTGGGCATGTGGTAACCGAGCTGCCCGACTCGGGTCGTTCTCAAAGGAAGGCTCTTCGGAGCTTCGTTCACTACCTAGTCGTCAAAGTTACACAACCGAAAAGGAGATCCTACACATTCTACTCGCAATTTGAGGATTTGAATTTAAATTAGATTAATCTACGAAATGAGAGCAATTGAAAGCAATTAACTAAGCACGCAAAAGATGAGAGAAATCAAGTGGGAAAGAGGGATTTTGGTTCGCCGGAGTCACCATGATCAAACACGCACAAATAAC
>CACSLK010005634.1:0-10261 GCA_902706635.1 Striga hermonthica
TGTGGATATGTATATATGTGTTTTGCCACGCTTTTATTCCGCTAAACTTTCAGTACCTTTAAACAATTTTTGATCCGACTCTAGTCAGTTAGTATATTATAACCGTTTTATTATTCATTTTAAAATTTAACGGTTTTCAGAAAAGTCAAGTTTTCACGGTAGCATCCCGAATCAGTTTTCGCAAAAATTAATGTTTTATGTTATTTATTCATTGAAAAAAAAATTGAAAAAAAAAATGTTATTTATTCAGAAAGTTGCGAAAAACGCGTACTCTGATAGTATTAAAATGTCGGGGTGTTACAGATGGGGACTCAGACTGGGTATTACATTGATTATAATTATGCTACCATGTTTGAGGTATGTATTATCAGTATCCGCTCGGAATGGTCGCCGGTCCATTCTGGGTTCTAGTGGCCTTAATCTGCCCACTAGAGTGTGCACATGGTGTCGAGCATTTTTATGCTGGCAGATGTTCAGTTATCAGTCAGGTGATGTTTATCACGAGATCAGTATCAGATTATTCAGTACCGGTATCAGTATAAGTTTCAGTTTCAGTTCAGTATCAGTTCAGTTATATATGCCAGGATCATGATATTGTTATTATTTTCACTTTTTACTTTAGTATGAGTTTCTGCGGAGCACAGTGGATTCGTGCTCACGCCCCCACATTATTCATGTTTTTCAAGTCACAGGGTCGAAGCCGGGGAGTGAGCTGGCGAGCGGTTCAGGAATTTTGTATATATGTTTAAACATGTTTTGGCTACACTATGTTTTCCGCTGACGATTTCAGTTTATCAAACCAGCTTTTGATCCGACTTCAGTGGGTATTATGTTTTATAACCGTTTGATATTTAACTAAAATAATGGTTTTTAGATACAATCAGATTTTACGGTAGCACCCTGAATCAATATTTCGCAAAAGAAATATTTATTCTATTTAGAAAATTTGCGAAAAGCGCGCTCTGAATTTCATGAAATAATGGGGTGTTACAATCAACATTAATCGCAATTCTCAATCATCAATCATCATTCCTCCTTTAAACAATCATAAATCCTCAAAAGGAAATAAGGAGAATCTCCTTAACAATAATTCAAATCTAAATAATCCAATATCCATTATTCCAAAACGCAATAATATCATAAGACAATTCAATAGGCGGAAGCATCATTCAATTATAGACCACCACTCGCCTCCCTCTGTCGTGCCCGCAATACTAACCTGCATCAATGAAGATCAGGTGGGGATAAGCACAAGAGGAACAGTAGTGCTCACCACTATGCAATAAATGTTAATCTCAATAATAAACAATGATCAATAATCAAAAGTATGGTCTCAGCATGTATACGTAAATAATTAGTTATCCCAATCTCCTATCCCAAGTTCGTTCTCATGTGCACACCTATCTCAATAGACTACTGCCGACTATATATCGAAAGTCATGGCCCTCGGCCTTCTGGTCTTACAACGAGTGTCCAGCCAGTAAGAGTCTCCCCTGAAGGCCCAGCCTCACCATCGGACTTACATCGGGGTACTTATCGCTGACCGAGCACAACCCTGGTCTCAAGCGACGTGTCCTTCAAAAGGACGTAAAGAGGAGTGTAACGCTCCAAACTCATGTCATTCATTTTTATGGTTAGTATTATTTTCATGGATATTTATTATGCTTAATTTAATGATTTATGATGTTTTATTTTAATTTCTGTTGAGCTCGATGGTATTTTTTTTTATTTTTTTACCAATCTAGTGAGTGTCCTCACTCAATTATAATTTATTTAATGAAGAATAAATGGGAAATTGTTTAGATGTCCACATCTATTTAATTTTCTGAATAAAATAAAAATAGCCCTTTAATCCATATTATAATTAATTATATCCTTTTAATCCAAATTTATTAAAGTGTGTTTTATGTAACTAAGAAATAGATTATTATTATCTAATAATTAAGAGCATATAAGTTCAAGGCCCTTATCTTAAAACCATGAGATTATCTAGTCCAAATCCCCCAAATATTTCATTATCCCGGCCAATTTGTTACTACCTTCAAGAAAGCCGTGTGAAGAGGAGTCCCAAACCACTTCAAATTGCTTAAATCTTGTTCCTCAAGACTTCTACTTACCATGGGAAAAATAACTTCTCGGCCATATATTTTTCACACACTAGAAACTCCTTGAAAACTTCAGAAAATTCACGAAGGAGAGCCCGTTCAAATAATCCTCTCAAAAAAATTGTCCGACACCACCACACGTCTCCGCTTCCATCCTCTCGGAGAGCCCCACCACCCATCCACGCAGGCAGCACCTTTCCCTCTCACGTTCAGTCATCACCATCACAACCCCTTGGCAAGTTGCAGCAGGCGTTCTTCCGAGAAGCCCTGCAGCCCACGTTCGAGAGCCCCGCAAATCATCGTCGAGCGGAGTCCTTTAGCGCAATCGAGCCGTTTCGTTTTCTCGTATCTTGAGCGAGGTAAACCAGCCATGATCCTTTTCCCTCTGGCCGAGAATTATGAGTTTAATGTGAATTCTAAGAGATTAATAATCAAGAGGAAGAATTCTAATATTTTTAATTAAGGATTGATGACTTGGTTTGTGTATTGTGTGCTTATGTTAATTTTATAGCATGAGTTGAGATTCATGATGGATTTTATGTGTTTAAAATGTGTTATTAGAATGTTAGAGTTCAAGTTCAAGGCTGAAGTGATGAGTTGAGGAGTTAAAAGTTTTATTGTTCAAATATGGTTGATGAATTCAGATTTCATGGCCTCTGTTGTGAGACGTTTTTGGCAATCACAAACTCGTTTCTTGGGAATGTGTTCTTCATGAGATATGTGGCAAATTTCGTTAGCTTTCAGTAGGTTTTGAAATCTTGAGAATCGGAGTTCATATGGATTTTATATGATTTTTACAAGTCAGTTCTGCGTCCAGTTTTTCTAAAGTTGGGCTGTGTATAGGTGCTGAATGTATGACCTATT
This sequence comes from Striga hermonthica, assembly GCA_902706635.1. Classification (NCBI taxonomy): domain Eukaryota; kingdom Viridiplantae; phylum Streptophyta; class Magnoliopsida; order Lamiales; family Orobanchaceae; genus Striga; species Striga hermonthica. The sequence goes on from CACSLK010005634.1 coordinate 2,970, forward strand.
TTGATGAACCAATCGTGCTTATATGCAGTAGTGCTGAACATAAAAATTGTAGCTATCTGAGTTATGTTTTAGAGGGAGTTATTTTGCCGGTTTTGACTTAGTAATTGTGTTCATATGAAAACGTGTTCAACATAAAACTTGTTTAAAATTAAGTTATCTTTCCAATGACTCCTTAATTATATTTTTCCCATGCTTGTAGCTCGAGTTGTGTTTAAAATATTGAGTGTCTATACCTCTATTTTGCTATCCTTGGACTGAAATCATGTTTTGAATGTAAGCTATTCTATCACTCCTGAATGTCCTTATTTGCTTTTGTGATCAAAATGAAAGTTGTAGGGCATGTTTTAAGTTTCAAATGCCACTGGTTTCATGTTTATATCATTTGTGTGCTAAAAACTATACTTGTTTTACTGCTGCTGGGTATGCTGAAGTTTCATGAACTAAGTGTGGTGATTTCATAAATGGTATATTCCTTCCTTTTCTTTTATGTGATCTGTTTGAACTAAGATGACCTCTGTGAAGTTATCATGAATCTTGGATGCAATTTAAGTCTTTTAAGCAAGCTAAGTCATCAATCCACCTAAGACATTAACTAAGAAGAGTTTTCAAAAGATGCGAGCAAGGCGAAGCCGAGTGAGCAAGTTTTCAAAAGTAAATGTATGTATATATATATATAAGTTTAAGCTTTGAGTAAGAGGTCTAAGACCTTTGTAAGACACTAAGACATGCCTCAATGAATGTAGTTTTACGAGGAGTCGAGCCCTCAGATTTCTAGTCAAGTTCAAAGCCTAAGTCGAGCATTCTACAAAAAGGTGGGGGAAGTTCTAAGTTATTTTTCCTTTTCGATTATGTATGTTTTGAATGATGTTAAGTAGCTTGCATAGTACCCATGTTTATACAATGTTCCAACATTCGAGCAAGTCATTTGTTGCAGTACCAAGGTTCACGGACTATAACTCTAGAGGGTGGCTAGGCGCTAGGGTTAGAGGGTGTAAGTGGTTATATGTAACCTTCGTTGGTGCACTCTTCGAACGGTTGTCCCCGTCGATAAGACTGTACGGAACCTAATGAAAGGTTGTCTTCCTTAAACCTAATGAAAGGTACTCTCATCAAGCCTAATTGGCCGTGCCATCTGCGAGAGGCATTGTTCTTCCACCACCATAAAGTGGTATAAGGAGTTTGATGAGTGGTGGGAGTGTGACAAGAATGTAATCACCTGCATGCAAAGACTCTAGTGTTTAGTTATCTAATAGGGTTGTAGAAGCAAGAAAGTCTTTCGACTTGTGGACAACCACTCGTCGAGAGCTCATGATTATGTTAAGTATACAAAACGATTTCATGCATGATAGTTGGTTGGGATGGTAACATTAGAAGGATCCTTCACGGAGTAAGTGGAAATGCTCACCCCTTTTGTTTTCCACACCCAGGTTTTTGGCGAGCTGACAATGGAGCGATGGCGAGGGTGGTAAAATTTTTAAATGTTCATGTTTATATGTTTTAAATGCTTTCGCTGAGTAAATATTATGTTATGTAGTAAGTTGAGTTTCATGAAAGACAAGTAAATGCGTAAGTCCTCGAGGCAACCCATGAAATGTTTTATGAGAGGTTCATGTATTTATTTATGTATGCAATGGCTACAAGATAGTAGCGCCCTAAGTTCAAGAAAAAGTTTGCAAATGTTTTATAAAAAGAAAAATTTATTCTAGAAATTCAATGTACGAAAAGTGGGGCATTACAGTTTGGTATCAGAGCGAGTTATTGTTCTGTAGACTCGTAAAATATTTTTAAAATGTTTTCAAAGAAATTGACCACTCGCCACCGTCGCACCATGCCAACTCCGAGGTAAGTTATTTTGAGCTAAAGTTAATATTACATGCATAATAGAATAACATGAGTTGGGGCGTAAGATTCTATCCATGAAGGGGATTCAAACTCTAGAAATGATCAAACGTAGTGAGCTTAGAGGCGAATGATTAACTCTAGTACCTTTTAGAAATGGCAAGAGGAAATCAAAATGTGGTGCCACCGGCCACCGGTATGGATCAGGCTAAGATGATGGGGCATTTTCAAAAGATGGATCCGCCAATCTTCACTGGAAAAGAAGGACCGGCACATGTAGACGAGTGGTTCATGACGATGGAAGACATCTTCGAGGTGTTGGGTTGTACGAACGAACAAAAGATATCGTGCGGTCAACACAAACTGAGGGAGGATGCTAAGAGGTGGTGGACCACCTATTGGAGGACGAAGCCGGCAGCTGAACGCACAGCCTTGACATGGGAGAGACTTAAGGAGATTATGGCGGAAAAATACTATCCTCAACACTACCGCGAGTAACTTGAGAGCGAATTCTGGAACCTGACTCAAGGAAGCTTAACGGTGGATGACTATGAGAGGGAATTCACTAAGCTGAGCTATTCGTGGAGAATTTGGTGGACACGGATGAAAAAAGAGCTAAGAAGTTTAGAAAGGGTTTGAGACCTTCCATCCGGCACTTGGTGACGAGCCACGGAGACCTGCCCTATGCGAAAACCGTGGGCAGGGCACAACAGATCGAGGCAAGATGGCGATCATCCGAGCTACGCAAACCGTGCTAGGATCAGGCTGTGCCACGTCTCGGAAAATCCGTGAGTTCCAGCGGTACAACTATGACTCTCAGAAAATGGTCGGAGCGAACATCCAGGAGATTTTGGATTTATGGGAAAAGGCAAGGAAAATGGGAAGGGGCAGAAAAATCAAGAAGGATGCACTATCCCACTGGGATGGCTGCAAAAAGTTACTCACTGTGTTGCCGATGGAATGGAAGGCCGATGTCAATAGGCTCTACATAGAGCTCTTGATAGAAGGTATGGAAGATAGAAACAAGAAGAAGGAGGATGTGGTCAACTTTTATGATCTAGTTCTAAAGGTAGGATAATTGAGGGAAGAAATGGAAATTCCACTGGAGACTGGACTGGAATCCACTGAAGAGGAGCCAACTGAGAAGGAGTTTTGCTCAAACGAAAGTCTTGGAAGTAGTTAGAAGGCTAAGCCGTTAATATGTTTGATCAATTTTAGAAATAAGAGCTTTTTCCGAGGACGGAAAATTTTTAAGGAGGGTAGATTGTAACACCCAAACTCATGTCATTCATTTTTATGCTTAGTATTATTTTCATGGATATTTATTATGCTTAATTTAATGATTTATGATGTTTTATTTTAATTTCTGTTGAGCTCGATGGTATTTATTTATTTTTTTTTACCAATCTAGTGAGTGTCCTCACTCAATTATAATTTATTTAATGAAGAATAAATGGGAAATTGTTTAAATGTCCACATCTATTTAATTTTCTGAACAAAAAAAAATAGCCCTTTAATCCATATTATAATTAATTATATCCTTTTAATCCAAATTTATTAAAGTGTGTTTTATGTAACTAAGAAATAGATTATTATTATCTAATAATTAAGAGCATATAATTTCAAGGCCCTTATCTTAAAACTATGAGATTATCTAGTCCAAATCCCCCAAATTTTCATCATCCCGGCCAATTTGTTACTACCTTCAAGAAAGTCGTGTGAAAAGGAGTCCCAAGCCACTTCAAATTGCTTAAATCTTGTTCCTCAAGACTTCTACTTACCATGGGAAAAATAACTTCTCGGCCATATATTTTTCACACGCCAGAAACTCATTGAAAACTTCAGAAAATTCACGAAGGAGAGCCCGTTCAAATAATCCTCTCAAAAAAATTGTTCGACACCACCACACGTCTCCGCTTCCATCCTCTCGGAGAGCCCCACCACCCATCCACGCAGGAAGCACCTTCCCCTCTCACGTTCAGTCATCACCATCACAACTCCTTGTCAAGTTGCAGCAGACGTTCTTCCGAGAAGCCCCGCAGCCCATGTTCGAGAGCCCCGCAAATTATCGTCGAGCGGAGTCCTTTAGCCCAACCGAGCCGTTTTGTTTTCTCGTATCTTGAGCGAGGTAAACCAGCCATGATCCTTTTCCCTCTGGCCGAGAATTATGAGTTTAATGTGAATTCTAAGAGATTAATAATCAAGAGGAAGAATTCTAATATTTTTAATTAAGGATTGATGACTTGGTTTGTGTATTGTGTGCTTATGTTAATTGTATAGCATGAGTTGAGATTCATGATGGATTTTATGTGTTTAAAATGTGTTATTAGAATGTTAGAGTTCAAGTTCAAGGCTGAAGTGATGAGTTGAGGAGTTAAAAGTTTTATTGTTCAAATATGGTTGATGAATTCAGATTTCATGGCCTCTGTTGTGAGCCATTTTTGGCAATCACGAACTCGTTTCTTGGGAATATGTTCTTCATGTGATATGTGGTAAATTTCGTTAGGTTTCAGAAGGTTTTAAAATCTTGAGAATCGGAGTTCATATGGATTTTATATGATTTTTACAAGTCAGTTCTGCGTCCAGTTTTTCTAAAGTCGGGCTGTGTACAGGTGCTGAATGTATGGTTTATTTTGATGAACCAATCGTGCTTATATGCAGTAGTGCTGAACATAAAAATTGTAGCTATCTGCGTTATGTTTTAGAGGGAGTTGGAATGTTTAAAAAATGAGTTCAAATGAATTTTATGCAATTTTTACAAGTCGAGTTGGTATCCTATTTTTACATAGCAGTGGCAGGTTAGGCATGTTGAATGTCGGAGCAGTTTTGATGATGTTATCATGCCCGAATGCTTAAGTTTTCTTCATAAGAAGTGTAACCCTACTTGTGTTGTTTCTGTAAGATGTGAAATTTCATGATTTAGAGTCTTCCAGCTCAAGTTATTGATGTTTTACTGAAGTTTTGTATGAATGAAAAACTGAAAATGTGTTGTTTTTATGTCTATGTTGCTCGTCTAATTTGACCTTTATGAACTGGTTTCTTGAAGGTAAGTTCTTCTAAAGAAAGTTAGTAGGGATCTTCTACAGTCAGGTCATGGTTGTACTTATCTAACATCATGTAACCCCCATTTCACCGCTGGATTGACTAAAATATGACAATGAACGATGGATTGAAGGGTACAAGGCAAAAAAGAATTTTGGTAGTCTTGTACTCTGTCTCGTACCCCTCGTACTTGTAAAATCCTATTATACCCTTCGTACCGCTTGTACCTATTTTATTTATTCTCAAGCCCCCACATACTTTTGTAAATTACATAACAATCCTACAAATTTAAAACAATTTCATCACAACCTAAAATTATATTTTAAGATTCCAATCCGTCCTCTTCATTTGGGAAAAGAAAATGGACAAAACCAATCTTCCACTTCATCTTCTTCCTCATTGTTCTTCTACATACCAAACCGACCAACTCATTCATCCTCTCCTCATGAGTCAATATCAAAACAGTATTATTACCCAAACATATATTCGAACGATTTACGATCAATATGTAACTTGTCGATAGAATTTTATATATAGAGATTGCAATCGCACGCACGATTCATTGAGGTAACTTTATTTGGAGAGTGAAATATGTTTGGATATTCTTGGCATGCTTATAATACAAAACCCTTGTAGTGGTGTTATTAACATAGGTTGTTTTGGTGAAATTTTTTGCTTGAGCTTCGTATCCTTTTATTGTAATTGATTGTTACGAATAATGATTTGATGTGAGGATGTGGATTTGTTAACTAGCGATTGATTAGTGATATGTTGGTTTTGTTGTATTCTTAAAAGCACATTACGTGTTTCATGTAATGCCTCAGTCGGGAAATGTTGCCATGAGGTTGTGGGGACTAGGGTACAACTGAAAAAGAGACGAATTGAATTTGATATAGTATGTGAGGTCTGTTGGGTGTGTGAGGAAAATATTGATCATATCTTACTTCAGTTTAGGGCTGTTAAGTGCTGGAAACAGAATTATTTAAAAGGGCTATGGATAGTGGATTATGTTTACTTATGTGAGAAATGTTGAAGTACCAAGGCTATATGTTAGGCGGCTGGGGATGAGTGAGAGGTCAGGTGAGAAGAGTGATGATAATGAAAGGGGTTCATGCAAACACAGTAGGTTAGGTTTGAGGAGTTGGACCTTCAGGTATGGGAATTCATTGGAAGTTCAGTGGAGGCCTATATTGTGTGTGCTCTTTGGGTACTCAAATATGCAGCCAATAATAAATGGAAAAAAATGTGACCTGCCATATGGACAATCAGGTAAGCTGTCATCTGGTGCTGTGGGAATTTGGAATCATTGGATATGAGAGCTGCAGCTGTGGTTGAATGCAAGTATTTGTGCTCGTCTGTTCATTCTTGTAGTGTTATTTTTGATAAGGATATTTGTATAATTTTTGCTTGTTTAGCCAAGATGGCTATGCAAGGAAATTTATAAACTTTTTTCCCATGTCAATTGTAAAGGTGTATGGCTGTTTTGTTTTGTTTTTTTTTCTTGCCTTTGCAGACCCAGATCTATTTATGTGTCGTTGATGTAAAACAAACAATCTTTGTGAGCTTAATATATTTTATGGTTTGATTGTTGAGAAAAAAAAAATAACCAGCAAATGAAGCAACAAGAACACTACCTCTTATTATATAACATATTAATCTTATTATGTAACATGTTATTCTTATAATCTAACTTGTTTTTCACATAATTTAACATGTTCATATTAATTTTTAACATGTTCAATGGATTATGCAACATATTTAACATGTTCATCGTATCTACCATGTTCATCTTAGTATTTAACATGTTCAGCTTAATATATATATTGTTATATTATATTAATGTATTATATAACTTACTCATCTTATTATATTGAATTATGTATTAGGTAACACATTCATCTACAGGTTCATAATGCAACATGTTCATCTTCGTATGTAACATGTTCATCTTATTATCTAACATATTCATTAACCTCCACATCAATCTAAATCATTATACAATTTTCAAAATTCCACCTCGAACACCAAATCCCCGCACTCAACTTTAACTTAGCTAAAAAAGGTAATTGTTCCTTGATCTGTTTTAGCGTAATGGATGTAACATATTCATATTATTATGTAAAATATTCATCTCATAATGAAACATGTTCATCTGAGTATTATCTAACATATTCATCCTATTATCCAACATATTCATCTTATTATGTAACATTTTCAATGTATTACGCAACATATTCATCACATAATGCAACATGTTCATCTGAGTATGTAACATGTTCATCTTGTTATCTAACATAGTCATCTTATTTTTTATTGGTAACACAAAACTCCTCGACCGGCTGGAACTTGAGTAATCACCTTCCTTCTTGCCGGTTGAACATCGTGCACCTACAAAGAACTCTCACACCGGA
>CACSLK010005670.1:23803-35780 GCA_902706635.1 Striga hermonthica
CTTACTGAACATAATAACACATAATAATCGAAGGGTTGAACTTAACATGCAATAACACGAGAGCGGTCCGTGGTGCGCACTAAGTGTGCGACCACACCTCTTCGACCAAAGTACCACCAACATGACTAATTATCTGAACATTTAAGCTAATCTAAACATGATATTGCAAATAAGGCTCAACATGCAAGGATAGTTCGGAGAATATAACTTATAACATGACATGGTCGGCATGGCTACGGCTTTTCACACATAACACGCATGCACGCTACTAATACTTAACTTAATAAACATGCTAATCTCGGTCAACCACCGTCGGGAGTTACCTCCGATTAAGCCCGAGTGACTCATCTTTTCGAACTCCCGTGCTTGGTCGTGACCCTCCGCGTGCGTGCGTTGGATTGTGGTAACTTGCGACGTAGCGTGCGATGGCTTATGGTGCGTGCGGTACTCTCGGCAATACTCGCGAACAACACTCCAAATCTCACTAAACTCTCTCAATATTTCGGAGTTGGCATAGAAGGAGAAGAAAAATGGAGCAAAATTTCCAAAGTCTCTCATTTAATACAAGGGCCGAATGCAATAGGGTGAGGGAGGGAATACATGGTCAAAGGCTTAGGACACTTGTCTCACATGCCATCTAATGCTAGGACACTACACACTAAAAGCCAAAGTGACATGCATGTCTTTCTTGCTGACATGCATGTCTTTCTTGCCCCAATAAGTCACGTGAATTGCCAAAACAAAGTGAAGAAATGTTGGTCAATTTCCCCCTTACATTTGCACGACATTAGGACTAAATGGAAAGAATTTTTGGAACAAAACACTAACAAAAAGACAATGGAGGTGCACGGCTAATAGGACAAAGGGGAAGGAGTCTTGGACCAAATACCACTAACATATACACATGGAGCACACGGCATTTTGCATGACATGGAAATCCTCCATGCACGGCATTTTAAGATGCTAATGAGGATTAATTACCATTAATCACAAATTGAAGCTTAATTAATTAATTAAGCATAACACTTAATTACCAAAATTATTTCGAACGTAAACGGTACGTCGAAAATAATTTCCGGTAAATTTTTTTTTTGACTGAAATAACTGAAGATAATTAATTCCGAAAATAATATCAGAACTAAAAATATAATTTATACTGATAAATTGTCGGGATATTACAATTTTGTACTCAAATTATTGTCCCATTAGAATCCTATACCCTGCATAGTCCATCTCAAAGTTTAGTATTTTTCTCAGTTAATTTTTTTTCTTCATTTCAAGTCTTTTTCCCACCCCATATTTTGGTTTCACTGAATCACACAACCATATCAATTAACCAAGAGTGATAACAAACAGTAACCTATTAGTACCAAGCAGGAAATTAACAACTTAAAATAATTAAAAACTATGTTAAAATTCCCCAAAGTAATGTTAGACCCAAGCATGCAAAAGATAACACAAAATTATAGGTTTCCTCATGAACAAAACTTCGCAGGCAGTTGTCAATCACGAGAACACCCTAAGTACAATCGGTTCAAAATCCAGACAAAAAGTACCTATCCTACACCTGCTAGTCTCTTTACCAAACACAACATAAGTCATTCCATCCTTTTACTGTGACAACGGATGAGGCATAATCTCACAGCCCATAAGATTTCTCCAGCAAGCGTATTCTTAGAAAGTGAAAAATTCTTGCTCCAATATGGCACTAAAAACAAAACAAAAATCTCACAACTCAATCATCCATTTCCACAGGTCTGCAAAAAATGTTATTTAACAAATAAAAAGCACATAAAATAGCTCACCCGGTCAAAATCTCTGATCCAGAATCAGCAGTATAGGTGAAGAGGGTAGAGTTTGAAGTTTTTCAATCACGGTCGTAGCCACCGAGGGGGGGCCTCACTGAAGCCAGTTAAAATTTACGACTCTGCTCATCCTTGTCCTTCGCCGCTGCCGAGCATCACGACTGGCGCGTCTTTAGAGAGTTCGGTTGAGCCCAAAATCAATAGATTCCTAAAAAACACAACAAACACATGAGTCATCCCTTACTATTCTTCTTCATTTTTCTTTCTTTCTTTTTTACTTTCTTTCTTTTTGTTTTTCCTTTCATGCGTTCCAATTTTTTCAATTATAAACATCACACAATAACATTCGGGTCTTCAGGCATGAGACCATTGGGGCTTTCAACTGGTATTATCCGACAACTTCATATGCTTAAGGTACCTCTCACCTAAGTGGGTGTAAGTACATAGAAGTTCATTGAGATTAAATGCTGACATAAACCTTCAACCTAATTAACTCTGGTGAACAAAAATATTTTATTTGAAATATCTAAAATGGAAATACTACTTCAAATCAAGAAACAAATGCAAAACCATACAGACGAAAATAAAAATCCATCAAAGTCCATAACAGTCAGAGCCAAGCAACAACCACATAAGAAATAAAATTCATCTTCAAAACTATCAATAACGTCAACAAGCATGATGTCTTGGTTATCACAGTAGATGTACCTAGATACAGTGTGCAACAAGTGTTCATCTACATTGAGAGCTCAGTGGACATTATTTTTCTGCACTACTTCAGGAAGATAGACCTAGATATTAAGGCCGAATCAGTCAATACAACCTTGTATAGGTATAATGAAATGGGGTCAGACTGGTAGGGGATGTATGCTTATTTGTGGCGCTGGGACACTCACCCCTCAGAAAGGTTAAGATGGTTCGCTTCCAGGAGGTAGAAGCGAGCTCGGCGTACGACATTATCCTAGGATGTCCAAATCTCAATGCGTTCTGGGCGACAGTATTGACCTACTCTATGAAGATAAAGTTGTCAATGTCTAGTAACAAGTAGTAGAGAAGAAAAATTATGAATTTCGTGCACTTTTGAGAGATTATTTGTCTAGAAGCAAAAAAAAAAAAACAAAATATAGACAAAACAACAAAAAACGAATATACATTGGAAGAGTAAAAAAGTAAGATAGATCCCTGTGTGTCCCCAATTTTCTTTTCTTCTCTGCTCACTTCCTCCATGAAACCAAACATTACATTCTTTCAAAAGACGGGGCAAGTTGGAGAACTCATCCATTCGTCTATTCAACAACCTACGGCCTATAGGTTATTTTCCCCGTGTCTCATTGTTCTGAATGACTCGTTTTTCCTTCACAGATCGACGCCCAAATCAGACAAAAAATATTTTAAATAAACGGTTGCCTAGTAAAGAAAATTCAGACGACAATGTTGTATAGAGAAATGTTCACCTACTCATGGTGGGCACATGTTAATATGTCCACCGCGTAAGTATCATGCACTCATTGGTGATATATTTTTTTAAACATATTAACATCACCAATAAGTGCATGCCACCTACGCGGTGGACATATTAAAATGTGTTCACCGTGGGTAGGGGAGCAAAATTTTCACCCCTTATCACCATGTATGATTTATATTACATTTATATATTTTTTATATTTTTATTTATAAAATTACCTAAACAAGTCAATAATATTTCAGTTTTACCTATAACTGTTACTAGTATAGAGCGTGCGATGTATAGGGTGTACAATTTTAAGGTTATTTATCCAGCCTTATAATTATATAAATGAATAAAAAAAATATACAGAATATATATAGTACGGGACCGGTGTGAGACACGGGATATATTTATGTAGGGAACATTATATTATACTATGCAAAATTCAATAGAAGTTTTATAGTACGCAGGAAAATTATACAATAAAATAGCATCTGACCAAAAAAAATCATATATTATTAAAGACATCATTGTACATAGATAATAAATAATTTTTTAGTAAAATAGTGTAAAAGTTGATTACAATAACAAAACAACATGCTCACGAGATTAGTAAATATATTCCATGGATTGAAGATTTAATGGGATTAAACATTTAAATGAATTAAATTATATAATTCAAAAGCCTTCCAACATTATTTTGACTTTAATATATTACAACATCTGTATCATTTAAATATATTAATATTTAAGGAACTTTAAACAACATAATTTCAAAAAAAATATTTTAGGGAACTTTAAACAGCATATTTACGTCACTCATAAAATAGATTATATTTCAACAACATAGTTATAGTATTATTTAAGAAACTTGAAACAACATTGTTAAATATTTACGTCCATCCATAAATTTTTTACAAGTCGAAGGTAATTAATCCCGTTTCTTTTTATTTGTTTGTTTGTTCGATTTTTTTTGACAAAACTGATATCATGGATAAAAATAATATGCTTTAGACAAATATAGGATGCGGATAATCCTCTCATACCAAACAACGCGATTTCAAAATTGACTCAGATCCAGCAATCCTATCTAATATTTCATATAAATAAATATTAAATAAAATGCTTTAAACAGAAATTGGATAAGGAATTTTGAATCTGCCTTTTTTTAGTATAAATAGGTTTTACGTACATTTTTTGACTTCACCGATTATGGGATTTGTTTTGACTAAATCGATGCTATTATGGAATAAGACAAATAAATAAAGTTTTTTTTATTTTAGTAAAGATTTTACGTACTTTTTTTTTACTTATCGGATGTTATGTGATTTTTTTTCTTAAGCCGATTTTTATATTAGTAAAAATTTTAAGGAATAACTAATATGATTTTGTTATCTAACCATCAATAAAATCATTTAATGACGTGATTATTATCTTTTAAATGATAAATAATATTATTTTTTAAAAAAAATATTAGTTTATATAGTTAAATAAAGGTTAAAAAATATTACTCGACAAATATTAATTATAATGGATATCAGTAAAATTATTGCATAAATTATTTAAGGAAAAATCTTTAAGATCATATCCGGATAATAAATGTAAATATGCAAGCATTTAATGCATATAGTAAATTTCAAATAAGGTATGCACTAAATGTGTTGACTTCTCTTGCTACTATTTTTGGTAAATAGGTTGGATTTTAATATATATATATTGTAATATCCCATCATGTTATAAATGTAATATCATGTTTAGTTCCAAAATATTTATTTTATTAAGCGTCAATGTTCGGAACTATTTATCCAAGTCAAGATCGTTCGAATTAATTTTTGAATATCACGTTTATGTTCGGAATAATTTCCGATAATTAATTCATGTTTAAACGCTCGATAAAAATTTTACCGAGCTTAATCGTGCGAGTAATAATTAATATTTCGTTCATTGTGCGTCATAATAGTTAATACTTGAGCTAATGATCGAGTGATCACATTTTTATGCACGCCCTTAATTCCTTAGCAAATGACGATTAGCATAATTCAAGTAATGTTTCATTAAAGCTAATTCCGTGAGAATTTCTTATGGACGAAGGAAGGGAGACGGTCAAATATTCTCCTTTCATTATTGTTTAGCATAGGTGGAAGCTTGTGATTCTATTAGGAGATGACTAAGCAAAATAGAAGACACCTAATGCTCTAAATGAGTAGCAAATGGCGAAAGAGGATTGACTACTATTTTCCTCCCAAACTTTACCTTCATGCGTCCCTTATTTATGAGAAGTGTGGGGAAAATATTTTACCTTACACTTATATCAAGTCCTCAGCAAAAGTTAAGCTAATTTATCTAATCATTAAGCTAGATTAAGCTAAGTTTACACACACGCCCGCACGAGACGAAGAATCACGCGAGGCCTTGTTCAAATCTCCGAGAGTTTGTAGAGGTAACATGATTTTCTTCCTCTATCCATGTTAGGATGATCTTCGAACCATAAAAGCTAGAGTTATGTTCGGTTTTGTGCCTATTAATTCATGACCGAGTGATATCCGTTTTTATCCGACAACTACCGCACAATTCATGTCTATTTAATCATTATTGGTCATTTTATATTCAGTTAAGTCATTTTTGTCAAAAGAATTTCAAGTTTGGTCGAGCACGCCAGCTTGCGGTAGCTCACGCCAGCGCACATTAGTTGGCATCGGCAGCGACCAACAGCCTGCTCGAGTAGCAAGACCGCGGGAGTCGCACGGCAGCGCCCGCGCGGTACCCCGTCATGTCCAGCCAGCGTCTGCGTGCGCGTTCTCGCGTCCAGGTACCTGTCGCGGTGCACGGTAGTGCCCGACAGCGTTCAGCGGCGCTTCGTGCCAACGCACATAGCCTCTGTCAGCGCCAGTTAGCCTCATGCACGTCCAGTAGCGCCGAATCGGGCCTAATTCACGTCAGCCTCGGCCAGACACCATAGCACCATTGCCCAAGGCCTCCGCAAGGCCTGCAACCGCCACGCCCGCGCCCAGTCTTGGCAGCAGCCGCTTCCACAGCCGCGGCGGGGCCGTGGGCCGAGTTAGTTTCCGACCGCCCGACCACAACAAGCCGGCGGTCCGACCAGTCCGGCCAGACCAGTTCAAACCAGTTTAGACCGGTTCGGTCCATATTTTAATATTTAAATCCCGGTTCATGTATTAAGTCCCATTTTTAGTTAAATTCCAGGTCCGGTCCAGTTCAGTAAATTCATATCAAATCAGTTCCAAGTTTAGCCAGTTCTGGTTATACCGGTTAAATTTAAATATCATGTTTTAGTCCAGTAGAGCATCTTAACATATTAAACAACTATTTTTATCAGTCTGAGCATAGTATTTAGTAATAGTTTATATTATTTTTTTCAGTTTGATCACATACAAATATCAACACTACCTTTTTATTCAGACGGATCAGGTGGGGACTCAGACTGGGTATTACATTGATTATAATTATTCTACCATGTTTGAGGTATGTATTATAAGTATCCGCTCGAAATGGTCGCCGGTCCATTCTGGGTTCTAGTGGCCTTAGTCTGCCCACTAGAGTGTGCACATGGTGTCCGACATTTATGCTGGCAGATGTTCAGGTATCAGGCAAGTGATGATTATCACATCATTAGTATCAGATCATGATTATTCAGTACCGGTTTCAGTTCAGTTCAGTTATATATGCCAGGATTATGTTATTGTAATTATTTTCACTGTTTACTTTAGTATGAGTTTCTACGGAGCACAATGGACTTTAGTGCTCAAGCCCCACTTTTATCATGTTTTTCAGGTCATGGAGTCGGGCCGGAGGTGTGAGATGGCGACGGTTCAGGACTATGCTTATAAAGTTTAAATTATACGGGAGCTATGCTTATAAAGTTTAAAATACGTTTTGTACAGTTTGAATTTATCATAACAGTGTTGCTGCTATCTCCTGTAGACTTATTTACATGATTGCAGCACTGTTATTATGTTTTGCCACTACAGTTTCTGCTGGCTTTTCACTATTTGTCAAACTTAGCCCTTTTGACTAGTCAGCAGACTGTGAGTCCGTTTTCTTAAAAATAGTATGATTTGAAAATAAGTCATGTATTATGGTAGCACTCCGAATCAGTATTTCACAAATTAAATAATTTTATTTTTTAAAAAAAAAATTGCGAAAAAACACACTCTAATTTTCATGTCAAGGCGGGGTGTTACAGTTAGTACCAGAGCACGTTTCTGCGTCTCTGAAAATTTTTACAAATCAGAAAATTTTCCAAAAACCTGAACACGTCACGCTCGCGCCTCGCCGACTACAAGTAAGTGTTGATTCATTTTTTAAATTATAAACAAATACTATATCGGTGCTCAGAAATTTCTCAGTTATAATACAGTTAAGATGCTCGAATCATGTTCAGGATCAGTAGTCAGGATTTAATGTCAGTATTTCCCAGTCATGTTTAGCAACTCGTCAAGAGATTTTTGCGCTTTAATAATCAGTTAAAGTATTTTCTTTGTATTTTGATCATGTTGAACCTTTCCAATATTCAGATGTCGCCCCGTAGGGAACTCGATCGTCTAGTTGTTCCCCCAGGACACGATAGTCGCACAGTTCCGCGACTACCACCCCGAGAAATTATCCGATCAGGGAGACCCTCGTATCGTAGACGAATGGGTTCAGGGCCTCGAATTGATTTTTGAGGTCATGGACTGTCCAGATCGCTATCGCGTTACTTGCGCACAACTTCAGTTGACCGGTGATGCTCGACTCTGGTGGAATGCCTACTGGTAATTAAATTATATTTATTTTTGTTTGTGTTATTTGTGATGATTATGAGCTTGGCGAAATTTTCGAACTCATGGCATAAAAAAAAATAAAAATGATAATTTAATTATATTGACATCATGCCTAAAATCCATTTTATATACTTGTAGATGACAACTAAATCCATGATTGGAGATTTGTCCTCCAACGAAAAGCTAGATGGTACCAATTACGACATCTGGCATAGGAAGATTCAGTATCTTCTTAATGAACGCGAGGTTTTGGAAACCTTGTCCATTACTGTGATTGAGCCAAAGGATACTGCCAGTGCGCAGTACAAGGAAGAATTGACAACCTATCAGACATGGTCCAAAAAGGATCATTCTGCACGCTATACTATGTTGTATTGCATGCATAATGACCTTATTGGAGAGTTTGAGAATTGTCTCACGGCTAAAGACATGTGGGACAAGCTTAAGGTCACCTTCGGGCAAACTTCGGCTACTAGGCTCCGTGCCTTGAAATTAAAGTGGATGGATTACAATATGGATCCTAAACACTCTGTTGCCGAACATTTGCGTGTCATGAGTGCCATGATACGTGACCTGAAAGCTGCGGGACGAGATGTATCTGACGAGGAGCAAGTTCTAAATGTGGTTCGTTCACTTCCAAATGATTATGAGAATTGGAAGAACTTCAAGCTCCTCATGGCTCATAGCGAGAATGTAAAAACTTTTTCAGAACTCGCTAAACATATTGAAATGGAAGTAGAACGTCAGAGAACGTTAGCACCTTCCAATGTTGCATTTGTTGCCCATGGTGGTCAAACCAAGGGAAATAAGCGCAAACGAGCCAAGAAATTTTCCCGTCCTTCTCAAACTTTTGGATCAAATGGTGGTTCAAAGAAACAACTTATGGCACATGGCCAAAGGGAGAAGAAAATAGCGCGTGTGAAGTGCTATAATTGTGGACAGAAAAGTCATTTCGCTCGTGATTGTGTTGAGCCAAAAAAGGTACCTTCTACCACTAACTCTTTTGAACTATTTGTTTGTTCTCATGCATTAGTTGCTAATTCTATTCCTAATTGGATTATAGATACGGGAGCAAGCAAGCACATAGTTCATGAAAGATCTGGATTTGTGGAGTTTCACCGGTTTCCTATTGGCACTCAAACTGTCATGTTAGGAAATGGGAGCGAGGAAGATGTCCTTGGGGTTGGAACATACCAACTTAAACTCCATGGTGGAAATACACTACTCCTGCATGATATTCTCTATGCACCCGGGGTGCGAAGTTGTTCACTTTCAGTTGTTTCCTTGTTAAAACTTGGTTTTTCCTTTAACTTCAATACTAGCGGTTTGGACATTTTGTATCATGACAATTTATTCAGACATGGTATTTTAAAGAAGGGTTTCTTTGTTCTTGACTTGGATGAAAGTTATAATGACTCATCACATGCTTTTGCTTCATTTGATAATGTTGATTCTGAATCTGTTAAATGGCATGCGCGACTTGGTCATATTGGTCAAGATAGAATGTCAAGACTAGCTAAAGAAGGACATTTGGGACAATTAACTAAGGTTAAATTGCCTATATGTGAACCTTGTCTAGCTGGAAAAGCTACTAAAAAGCCTTTTGGTAAGGCATCAAGAGCATCAAATCCTTTAGAGCTGATTCATTTTGATATTTGTGGGCCTTTAAATATAAAAGCTCGTCATGGAGCTACATATTTTATTACCTTTATAGATGATTATTCACGTTTTGGGTATGTGTACCTATTATCTCATCGACACGAAGCACTTGATACGTTCAAACGTTTCGTGGCCGAAGTTGAAAACCAGAAGAAACGAAGAATTAAGACTCTTCGTACTGATCGGGGACGTGAATACCTCTCTGATATGTTCAAAGAGTTTTGTGAGGCTAAAGGTATTTCAAGACAACTTACGATTCCATATACTCCGCAACAAAATGGTGTTGCTGAAAGAAGAAATCGTACATTACTGGACATGGTTAGGTCGATGATGGCGCAAGCCAATCTCCCTATTAAATTTTGGGGAGATGCGTTGCTTACGGCAACATACATCCTTAATCGTGTACCAAGTAAAAGTGTGTCACTCACTCCATATGAGTTGTGGAATGAGAAATCACCCATTTTAAACCATTTGCGCCCTTGGGGTTCGGCTGGCTTTGTGCATAACCAAACTCACAAGTATGGAAAGCTTGGTCCAAGAGCTACCAAAATGGTGTTCATTAGATACTCTGAACATTCAAAAGGGTATGTCATGTTTGGTGAACATCCAGATGGTGGAATGACTGAGATAGACTCACGCAATGTTGATTTTCTTGAGGATGAGTTCCCAAGTATTGGTGAAATTAAGAGAGACCTTCAGTTGTATGAGTTACAACAAGAAATACAAGTATCTTTAGGAGATGAGGGGGATATGTTACCTCAACAGGTCTCCAAAGGTAATGAAGTACAAGTATCTTTAGGAGATGAGGGGGATATGTTACCTCAACAGGTCTCTAAAGATAATGAAGTTCTTCTAAATTCCACTACTGAAAAACAAACTCAAAATGAGGATGAGCCTCATAGAGTAGAGCACGAGATAAGTCATCGAGCTCAGAGTCCCATGCCTCTCGAGGACAGTGGGAGAAATTTTTCTACTAGTTTGGAAAATAATGAAGGTCATACTTTGAGAAGGAGTGATCGAGGAAGAATTCCTCGTCAATTTTTTCAAATTGAGGAGGATGTATTTCTTTGTACTCCTTTAGAAGTAGATGAACCGAACTTTTATAAAGAGGCAATGAATTCACCATATAATTCAGAATGGAAAGATGCAATGAATGATGAGATGGACTCAATGATTAAAAATAATGTTTGGGAACTTGTTGACCTTCCACCTCATCGTCGATCAATTGGATGTAAGTGGATATTCAAAATCAAGCGTGGGGTGGATGGATCAATAGAAAAGTTCAAAGCTCGTTTAGTAGCGAAAGGTTTTACCCAAATTGAAGGTATAGATTACGATGAGACATTTTCTCATGTGGTGAGATTTGCCTCCATTCGTCTTCTTTTGGCCCTGGTTGCCCATTTGGATTTAGAATTATTTCAAATGGACGTAAAAACAGCTTTCCTCAATGGTTCTCTTGAGGAAGAGATATACATGGATCAACCTATTGGGTTTGTCCCAAAAGGGCAAGACAATAAAGTTTGTCGCCTCAAAAGATCCATATATGGTCTCAAGCAGTCTTCCAGACGATGGTATCTCAAATTCCATGAAGCCATTTGTGCATTTGGTTTGACCATGGTTGATGAGGATCATTGTGTGTATGTCAAGAAAAGTGAAGAAGGAATTTTGTTTCTTTCTTTATACGTTGATGACATATTGTTGGCTGGAAACGACATGGGAATGACCAACGACACTAAGCAGTGGTTGTCCTCTAACTTTGAATTGAAGGACATGGGTGAAGCTAGGTATGTCCTAGGAGTGGAAATAATGCGAAATCGTCCTAAGAAACTTCTTGGTTTGTCTCAAGAAAAATATATTAAAATAATCTTAGAACGTTTTCGAATGCATTATTCCAAACCCGTTGATACCCCAGTCGAAAAGGGTTTAACCTTAAGTCTTGACCAATGTCCGAAAACAGATGAAGAAAAACATAAAATGAGCAATGTTCCATATGCTAGTGCAGTAGGAAGCTTGATGTATGCTATGTTATGTACACGGCCAGACATCTACTTCGCGGTTGGCTTGGTAAGTCGTTACCAAAGCAACCCTGGGCCTGCACATTGGCAGGCTGTCAAGAGAATCTTGCGGTACCTGCGTGGTACAAGTGACTTGGTACTTTGCTATCAAGGTGGGTTCTTGAAATTAAAAGGATACTCGGATGCTGACTGGGGTGGCGATCTGGATGAGTCAAAGTCAACTTCAGGATATGCATTTATATTCGGTGGAGGTGCAATATCCTGGTGCAG
>CACSLK010005670.1:54763-68676 GCA_902706635.1 Striga hermonthica
TATTACATTGATTATAATTATCCTACCATGTTTGAGGTATGTATTATCAGTATCCGCTCGGAATGGTCGCCGGTCCATTCTGGGTTCTAGTGGTCTTAGTCTGCCCACTAGAGTGTGCACATGGTGTCTGGCATTTATGCTGGCAGATGTTCAGGTATCAGGCATGTGATGATTATCACACCATCAGTATCAAATCATGCTTATTCAGTACCGGTTTCAGTTCAGTTCAGTTATATATGCCAGGAACATGTAATTGTAATTATTTTCACTGTTTACTATAGTATGAGTTCCTACGGATCACAATGGACTTCAGTGCTCACGCCCCACTTTTATCATGTTTTTTAGGTCATGGAGTCGGGCCGGAGGTGTGAGATGGCGATCAGTTCAGGACTATGCTTATAAAGTTTAAATTATACAGGAGCTATGCTTATAAAGTTTAAATTATATTTTGTACGGTTTGAATTTAGCATAGCAGTGCTGCTGCTATCTCCCGTAGACTTATTTACATGATTGCAGCACTGTTATTATGTTTTGCCACTACAGTTTTCGCTGACTTTTCACTGTTTGTCAAACTTAGCCCTTTTGACCAGTCAGTAGACTGTGAGTCCGTTTTCTTAAAAACAGTCTGATTTGAAAGTAAGTCATGTATTATGGTAGCACTCTGAATCAATATTTCGCAAATTAACAGAGCCTCCAGCAGCCCAGCGATCCGTTCAACTCGTGAGTCGCGACCCTGTCGACCCTATTTTTATTTTCCTCCATTTTTACTTGTTTTAGCTCCGTTTTTCGCGCACTATATATCAAAACGACCCTTCAGACCTAAGGAACAACCCCCAATATCGTTCCTTTCAAGTTTTCTCTCCAAAAACTCAATATTGTTAGAATAATTTTCTCCGCTTTTCTTTTTATTTTCTCATGCTTGGATTGTTGGACACAAAGACATTTGAATTGAAATCTTTCAAGTCTTAATCCGATTGTAATTTTTTCAATTCTATTTTATTATTGTTGATTAGTTATTTGTTCTTAATTCCAGTTAACATGAGATTAAATCTAAGCATGAGGTAATCCATTCACATAGGGTTAGGGATTTTGATTCTTGTTTGAATTATGTAGAATGTGTTTTGTTCAATCTATGCGAGTTGTGTGAATTATAGGGTTAGTTGATTGATCACCATTCTAACCTAGTTAATCAACGTTTAGAACCGAGAGGGGAGATGTCGGTCGATTTAGGCTCGTATAGAGTAGACTTGTTCGGAAACGTATTGTCTGTGTGTTGCATGTTTGAATGAGTTTATCGTTTATGTATGTGATCTTGTTACGAAGAGTTATTGAGCATAGCCCTCTAGACGTGTAGGCTTGTTAAATCTCGTAACCAAACAAATAATAGTTCAACATAGTTTGAAACTTGATGAGATTTTCAGATCCCTAGAACTTCTTCCTTTTATATAAGGATTTAATTGTTATTTCTTTAAATTGTTTTTTTAGTTCTAGCTTGTTTTAGTTAATTCACCAAATTAATCGTGATTAGAGTGTTTAGGACTTATTTTCTTTTCGTGTGTGATTAATACCAGCGCTAGATTCTGAATTGTCTTCCTCGAGAGATCGACCCGAGGAACAAATCTTTTGATTCGGTACTCGATAAAAATAAAATAATTTGCTACAACAAATTTGGCGCCGTTGTTGGGAAAGGCAAGTAGGACATTTGGTTTTGGTATTCATTTTATTTTTCGTATTTCTCTTTAGTTTGTAATTATCGTGTTTTGGTCCTTTCTTTCGTGGATCTTTGTTTTTCTCTTTGTTTTTGTTTTTGTTTTGTTTTTTTATTTTTTTCTATCTTTTCGTGGCTACGTGTGGTTGTTCTGTTTTGGTGTGCAGGAATTATGAACTTCAACCGTGTTTTTCCCTATCCGCACACCCAATCTTGGATTAACGAGCCGAGCTATAATGCCGGGTACCACGACCAGTCATACTCATACTCTTCCGAGCAGTACTGGAACCCCTACCCAGTCGAGCAGTCTTACGAGTCCCATGTGTTTAACGAGAAGCTCGACTGGATTCTTACCTTTATAGCAGCTCGAGAATAAGAGGTTGTATTCAACGAGAAACTTGATCTAATCCTCGATCGTATGATAGCGCAAGCAACTTGAGAGCAAGAGATTGAGCTCAGATGTGCTCATCTGAGTGCACAATTGGAGAATCTTACAGCACGAATAGACTCAATTGAGGCACAAGTCTACGACCCCCACCTTATGCTTGATACTCAAGCCCGTACGATGAAGCAAATGTGATGAAGCAAATGTGTGAGGACGAAGAAGAAGATGATGAGCTCCGTCAAGACATTGATGATATCTCAGAGGAGAAGATCCACGGGCTTGGTTCTCAAGTTCCTTCCCCCACATCTGAGTTGAAGCATCCTTCTTCGAGGCCGTTGCACTGTGTTACGAGATGGGTTGTACTTAGCTCGAGTTGCTCCACTGATGCGTTTATAATCCTGGAGGATGACGACAAAGCTCGAGAGGGAAAAAGCTCTACGTCGGTTACTGGGGATTGCTCGTTCCCAAACCCACTTCATCCAGAACATGGCCACTCGGATCCTCCATGCCCGCCTTCTTGCCACACTTCTCATGCTACCACTGCTAGAGAATACGAAGGTGTGGCACGATTGTCACTTCTTTTTAGACCCCGACTGAGTCCCTCACAGGTTTCGTCAAGCTAATGACGTTAAAGAAGCGCTTCTTGGGAGGCAACCCAAGTGATTTATTGTTTTCTTAGATATTTTCTTTGTGCTTTTTAGTTTTATCTTTGAATAATTAGAGATTTGGAGATTTATGGTCTTCTTGATAGGATCTAGTTTTCGAGCTCGAGCATGAGGATTGAGTTGAACAAGGAATATCGAGGTTCTGGGGCTGAGCGGGGGCGAGTGACTTACACGTGCATGCTTACTCTACTAGATGTATTTTCGGTTTGCACACCTTTTCTCTTTTTATCTTTTTGAGTTGCTTCTTCCTTGTGTCCTTTATTCTGAGTTTTGTGTTAGCTGCTAGTATTGGTTTATTATGTGATATTGCTAGGTCTTGTTTTTTGACTTCCCGGTTATGTGTTGAAGCAATGAGGACGTTGTCTCATTTTAAGTGTGAGGGAAGTTGACTTTTTGCATGCTTATGTGGTGGACCGGTCTAGTGTAGGTTTTGTATGTTTTTTTAGTATGGACTTTGGAAATTTCAAGATTAGTTAAGACTTGTTTGATGAATTAGATGAGTTGTGATGTTGGTCATATGCAGCATAGCGTGATGAAATGCTTGGTTGATTACTTTGATTGGCATTCATATATATACCTAGTGAGGTTTGAGCCTTATTGATGTAGAGCTTAATACGAAAGGAAGAAAATGAGATACTCTAACACACAGATTTTTATTCTAGTCGATCAAAAACTGATCTTTTTTTCATCGTCCCATAACATATAAATAACAAAGAGAAATAAATATTCCTAACCTTGCCCCACAACTGCAAGATAATTATTTTTCTACCCAAATGACTAAATAACTAAAGGAAATACTAAAAGAGTTCGAATAATAATGATAAAATGAAACCGGCTAAACCCGGAGATGATCATATTTATTCAAATACGCAATGGCGGTCTCGTCTTCATCATCCTATCCCGGTTGAGGAGAATGTTCCCTCGAATCCGAACCGGTCTCGTCTTTGTCCGAATTGTCTCCCAGGAACGGCACCAAGTGCTTGACGTTGAACACATCCGATGTACGTATATGAGATGGAAGACGCAAGCGATAAGAATTCGGGTTGATCTTCGCAACCACCTCAACTGGGCCAATCTTGCGGGCCAAGAGTTTATTATACTCGTGAGCCGTAAACTTGTCCTTTGTCAACACGGCCCAAACATAATCACCCACGACGAACTCCACATGGCGATGGCGACGGTCCGCCTGCTTCTTGTACGAAGTTGTGGTCACCTCCAATCGAGCCCGGGCCGCTGCATGCGTCGCTTTGAGGTCGAAGATCAGGTCTGCGGCCCGACGGTCAACGGAGTCCACGGCAGGCAGTGCCAACAAGTCGCACGGCCCACGGGGCCTAACCACATATACATTCTCGAAAGGCGATAGCCCGACCAACTGCTGAGTTATGTGCAAACTCAGCCTGGCTCAAACGCTGGTCCCAACTACAAATATTATCGCCCACTAGGCAACGAAGGAGGTTACCCAATGACCGATTCACCACCTCCGTCTGACCGTCTGTCTGTGGGTGGTATGCGCTACTAAAATCCAGCTGAGTGTTCGCCATACGCCACAAACTACGCCAGAAGTGGCTAAGGAAGCGAGTATCGGGATTAGAAACAATGGATGACGGGATGCCATGCAGACGATACACCTTCCGAAAGAACAACTTGGCCACATGGACCGCATCCGTGGTACGTTTGCATGGAACAAAATGCACCATCTTCGAGAACCTATCCACGACCACAAAGATAGAATCGAAACCTCGCTCAGTACGCGGTAAACCAAGCACGAAATCCATGCTAATCGCGCTCCAGGGCCAGGAAGGAATAGGAAGTGGGCGGTAGAGGCCCGCATTCGTGGCCACCCCCTTAGAAACATGGCAAACCCGACATCGCTCGACAAACTTGCCCACATCCCGACGAAGGGAAGGCAAAAAATAGGAACGCCCCACTAGCTCAACCGACCTGTCGCGTCCCACGTGGCCGGCACCATGAAGGTCGGAAATGAGCTTTTGCCGAAGGCTGCAATCTGGGACACAAAGCCGAACACCCCGAAAGAGAACGAACGGGATACCAACTGATGTAGAGCTTAATACGAAAGGGGAAGAAGATGAGATACTCTCTCAAAGGAACACACAAATTTTTATTTCAATCGATCAAAAACTAATCTTTTTTTCATCGTCCCATAACATATAAATAACAAAGAGAAATAAATATTCCTAATCTTGCCCCACAACTGCAAGATAATTATTTTTCTACCCAAATTACTAAATAACTAAAGGAAAGAATAAAAGAGTTCGAATAATAATGATAAAATGAAACCAACTAAATCCGGAGACGATCATATTTATTCAAATACGCAATGGTGGTCTCGTATTCATCACTTATTTATTTTCTTGAGATACATTGGTTGTGCTCTTGTTTGATTAGAACTTCCCCTGAGTCTGCATTGAAATAAATTGATTAGAATTGTGAGATGTGTATATGATTAAGGCGTTTATTGTATTCTATCATTTTCTTTCTCTACAAATTATTCTCTAGTCTCCCCTTTTGAGCCTTATTTGATTTTTGTTGAATACCTCGTGATGATGACGTTGTTGGAGTTGCGGGTTAAGAATCTGAGGGGATGATTGTTGGAGTTGTTTGTTCTTCATAAAAAAAAAGAACAAAAAAAAAAGAGAAAAAAAATATAGCCAAATGGATTATAAAATATCCAATAAGGTTTACACAAAAAAAAAGAAGAAAAAAAAGAAAAAAAAAAATAAGATGGGTGAAACGTGTGGTTTTAGGTAAAGTGTGAGGGAGAATCCGGTTTGTTTGAGCAATTAGTTGAGTGTATGATTCTTGGGGTAAGGTGTTTGAGTTATGTAATGAATTCGAGCCACTTAGCCTATATTTATCCTACCTATCCCAAGAGCCTACGTTACAACCCGAAAAGATTGATGCACTAGTTTCGATTTTGATTGGTTTAGAGTAGAAGTTAGACAATGGGCAAGCATATGATTGAACTTGTTATCGACCAATTTGAGTGCACCTATCTTTATTTGTATAAGAATTCGAGTGAGGCACACATATATATTCCCATACTGAGAGAACGTCATGTCGAAGTATAGTGATCAAGCATGTAGTTGTGGTGCTCATATATGCCATTTGAATGCTTGTTGTTGAAGTTGAACATTTTGAAACTTATCTTGTTAATGATTGTTGTCCATGCTCGGGTTTTTAATTTTGTGTCCTTTCTTTTCTTTTTGTTCGGGACGAACAAATGTTTAAGTGTGGGGGAGTTGTTTGTCCCATTTTTGTTATGTTTTTCGCGTTTATTTTACCTTTCTTTTTCCCCGATTTAAGGTCTTTTCTTTAGTTTTTAGTCTGTTTCGCGTTTTATTATGTGTTTTCCTTCATTTTGAGTCTTTAGGTACTTTTTTTTCCGGTTTTCTTTTGTGTTTTGTCGTTTTTGGTGTGTAGGTCGAAAATTTTGGGCGAATTTTCTCATCAGGAAAAGTTGGTTTCGAGAGCATAACTGGATAGAGGGGTTCGTTAGCGACGTATAGGAAAAAACGGAACTCAATTCCGAGTTCAGACGAGCTCAAACGAGGCGAAAACGCAAAATGGCGCAGTGCAGCCCATAATCTCGCGAGTCGCGAGCACAAAGTCGCGAGTTTAAGTCGCGACTCGCTAGAGAAAAGTCGCGACTCTCGACTTTAACAGAGCCTCCAGCAGCCCAGCGATCCGTCCAACTCGCGACTTGCGAGTCAACTCGCGAGTCGCGATCCTGTCGACCCTGTTTATTTTTTTCGTCCATTTTTACTCGTTTTAGCTCCATTTTTCGCGCACTATATATCAAAACGACCCTTCAGACCTAAGGAACAACCCCCAATATCGTTCCTTTCAAGTTTTCTATCCAAAAAACTCAATATTGTTAGGATAATTTTCTCCGCTTTTCTTTTTATTTTCTCATGCTTGGATTGTTGGACATAAAGACATTTGGATTGAAATCTTTCAAGTCTTAACCCGATTGTAAGTATTTCAATTCTATTTTATTATTGTTGATTGGTTTTTGTTGGGTTCGATATACTGTACGGAACATAGTTTGCAGCAGAATTTAAAATGTTATAAGTATTTATCTTATAAATACTTATTCCGTACATAAGTATAACGAGATAACAAATAAGCATCATTTAAAATCTAGTAACTTTTACTAATTTTGATTTGATATGTAATTTATAAAAATTACCTTTGTTCTTGAACTCCTTCAAAACCGACGATGTATGAGGAAATCAATTCCCGGTTTGGTAACGATCACTTCTTGTGGTTACTCACTTTAGGAATCCAAATGTCTTCCCTCTAATCGTATCCACCTTTTGAACTTTGGTTCCGACTATGGTTTCTTCGCTAGTAGAAACTACTCGATTTGTCAAGAAGTATAGAATATATATTTATAAGGAAATTTTTCAAGAACACTTTCTTGTATTATCACTCAACTCTTTGAATGAATTTTCTCTTGGAAGAATTTTGCTCAAAACTTAGCCATTAATGTGCAAACATTTTGCACCTATTTATACTAAATATTTTAGCATAAAATAATCAATATTTGATATATTTTATTTTAAATAAAATCAGATTTTATTTAAATAATCATACCAAATATTGACTTTTAATTAATAATGTGGAGTAGTTTATAACCACCATTATTGTTTTAATAAAAGTAAGATTAATTATGTGGATTGGTTAACAACTTCAAACCACCATAATTAATTTATTCTTATTAATTTTTAATCTTCAATCATATTAAAGATAAATAATAATTCTTGAAAACATTTTTCAAGACTTTATTATTTTAATCTAGGGTTAATTGCTAAATAAACCTTAACCTTTCTTGCTTTTGACAATTTTATCTCAATCTTTGGACAATTGCAATATAATCTCGACCTCAATTTACTTATTGCAAGTCGAACCTAAAACTGATTGGACCTTCAAAAAACTGGTCGATTTGAAGGCGGTTCAAACAGATCGGAGCTCATTTTTATCGGTTCACTCCAGATCTAGGAGGATACTCATCACCGGTAGCTTACATTGACGTGGAAATTTCAGCTTTGTGCGTGGATATAAATTAAATACGTGGAAATTTTCAACTTGCTATGTGGATGGCATAGAAACCCGTGTCAGTGGAATACTTGGCCACAAAATCGATCTACAAATCCCTAAAATCAATCACTCTGCACCCAAATTTGCAATAAGTAAATTGAAGTCGAGATTATATTGCAATTACCCAAAGATTGGGATAAAATTGCCAAACGCAAAAAGGTTAAGATTTATTTAGCAATTAACCCTTTAATCTATTCTTCCATTTCCTTATTTAATAATCTTATTATTATTTGGATTTAAAATTTAAAATTCAATTTTAAATTTCAACTATTAATTAGTAATTCTATTAACTACTAAATTAATATCCAAAATTCAATTAATCAATTTAATTGATTAATTTAATATATTTCTTTAATTGATATCTAATCAAATTAGATTTGTCAATTAATTCTAACTCTTTAGAAATACTATTTGAATTTTACCTTCATTCAAAAATTGGTGTGACCTTTTGGGATCACAATTAATACTAGTAGTGGGTTTACAACTCTTTGTAATTTGAGTTATTCATATTAACTCTTATTCTTGAATTAACTCTTTAATTCAAGAACCCACATATCATGGGAACATCTAGCAAGTAGCATGAATCTAGTATTAAGTGAATAGCGAGTAAACCTATTTCGATTACAAGTCCATACATATAAAATCCTTTCGACATCTAATTTCCCGATTAATTCTTTGGGTATGATTTTGTCGAAACTTAAATTGATTTAATAACTATGATTCCATTTCAAGTTTAGTAATTCGTTTATGAATCTCTATTCATCCCGCCTTGGCCAAGGACTTTGAATTACTAACTATGAAACACATAGGAAATTCACTTATCTTCATAAGTGTCGAATCCTTTTTTGGCCACTGACAAACTTCCATACATATTAATATAATACCCCAAATATCCCTTTATACGATTGTGCTAGCAATCAAAAAGATAAATCAAAGTAAAATATAATATGCACAAAGTTACCATCGTGCCTCAAGTCTAAGGATTAATCATGTACTATTGTAACATGAAAATTCTTATTCGACATGATAAACTTTTATTAAGAATTTTCATACAGTCATGTTCAGTGAACATGTTCTCTAACAAGCACCCACATATATGTATTTGCGTCACACGCTAATGTTGATGGAATGCAACATTCTTATCTAATAAGCATACATACTATGTGCAAGTCTTTTCTAGATTTATTCGATATCCCATCTCGAAACATCCAACGACTTGGAACTATATTTAAGATCACAACTTTCAAGATATGTTCCATGATCACCATCTCTATGCGCAACCATATCTTATAGCTATAAGTGATCTAGGGATTTAATCTTAAGTACAAATATATGATAAATGCTTACTCTTAAAATAGAGTAATGCTTTATTATTTAATATAATTCCAATAGATTGTATTTACAAGTAGAATACGTCCAATCTGATTGGAACGCCGGGTATGCTACTCCAACAATCTCCCACTTGCCCTAGTTCCAATCACTCATGTATCTTAGACCCATATTCTCAAGATGTTCTTCAAACACTTTCTGTGATAAAGGCTTAGTTAAGGGATCTGCTATATTTTCTGCTGAGTCGACTCGCTCTATTACGACGTCTCCTCTACCAATGATTTCTCTAATCAAACATCTCATAATGTGTTTGGATCTTTGATGAGATCTTGGTTCCTTTGCTTGCGCAATAGCCCCCATTGTTATCACAATAAATCGTTATTGGATCAACAACAGATGGTACTACACCCAACCCTTGGATGAAGTTCCTTATCCAAACAGCTTCCTTTGCAGCATCAGATGCAACAATATATTCAGCCTCTGTTGTAGAGTCAGCAATCGTTTCTTGTTTGGAACTTTTCCAACTAACTGCTGCTCCATTCAGAGTAAACAAGTAACCAGACATGGATTTAAAGTCATCTTTATCAGACTGAAAACCAGAATCAGTAAAGCCTTCTAGTTTCAGTTCTCCATTTCCATACACCATAAAGATATCCTTAGTCCTTCTCAAGTACTTAAGAATCATCTTAATGGCTTTTCAGTGTTCTTCACCTGGATTAGACTGATATCTGCTCGTTACACTAAGTGCATGAGCCACATCAGGTCTTGTACATAACATTGCATACATAATGCTACCAATAGCTGATGCATAAGGTATATGACTCATCCGTTCTCTTTCTTTAAGTGTCTTTGGAGACATCGTCTTAGAAAGTGAAACCCCATGACTCATTAAAATATATCCACGTTTGGATTCTTCCATACTAAACCTTTCTAGTACCTTATTTATGTACGTAGACTGGGATAGTCTGATCATCTTTTTAAATCTATCTCTATAGATTTTTATCCCTAGGATAAAAGATGCTTCTCCCAAATCTTTCATGGAGAACTGTTTAGACAACCATGTCTGTGTTGATTGTAACATTCCTATATCATTCTCAATGAGTAGAATGTCATCAACATAGAGAACAACAAATGCAACTGCATTCTCACTAACCTTCTTATAAACACATGGTTCATCCGTATTCTTATGAAAATAAAACATTTTGATTGTTTCATCAAACCGAATGTTCCAACTCCTCGAAGCTTGTTTAAGTCCATAAATGGACCTTTGAAGCTTACAAACCATTTGCTCACTCCCACTGAATATGAAACCCTGCGGCTGTTTCATATAAATGTCTTCCTTAATGTTTCCATTAAGAAAAGCAGTTTTCACATCCATTTGCCATATCTCGTAGTCATAATACGAGCTATGACTAGCAATATCCGAATAGATTTAAGCATTACTACTGGTGAAAAAGTATCCTCATAATCAACACCTTGTTTTTGAGTGTAACCTTTAGCAACCAGTCTTGCTTTAAAAGTATTAACTTCTCCATCTACACCACGTTTTCGTTTGTAAACCCATTACAACCTATGGGTACTATACCCTGTGGTGGATCAACCAAAGTCCATACTTTGTTTGAATACATGGAGTCTATCTCGGATTGCATAGCTTCTTGCCATTTATCAGAGTCAATGTCCGACATTGCCTCATCATAGCTTATTGGATCATTATCCAAAAGGAGTCTCTCTTCATTGTTCTCTAACAATAGGTATATCCTCTCAGGCGCCCTAGAAATCCTTTCAGATCTCCGAAGAGGTTATGTTACAGATGGTCCAGTCTCTACTGGTATATTATTTGTGGTATTTTTTGGAATTTCTTGTAAATTAAGTTATATGACTCCGCTATTATTTGAGAGAAACTCTTCCTCTAAGAAAACAACATTCCTTGAAACAAACACCTTTTGTTCAGAAGGGTAATAGAAATAGTATCCAATAGACTCTTTTGGATACCCCACAAATTTACATAAGATGGATCTCATATCCAACTTACCTCCCACTAACTGCTTCACATAAGCAGTACAACCCCATACTTTTAAATACTTGTACGAGGGTGTTTTGCCATACCATATCTCATAAGGTGTGCTGGGTACAACTTTACTTGGTACTCTATTCAAAATATGTGCTGCTGTTTCTAAGGCATATCCCCAAAATGAAAGAGGTAAACTAGTGGAACTCATCATTGATCGAACCATGTCCAACAATGTTCGATTCCTCCTTTCTAAAACCCCATTGAGTTGTGGAGTTCCAGGAGGTGTCCACTATCAAATAATCCCATTATCTCTTAAATAATCAAGAAACTCATTGGTCAAATATTCACCTCCTCGATCTGATCAAAAAACTTTGATACTACGACCAATTTGTTTCTCTACTTCATTTCTGAATTCTTTGAACTTTTCAAATACTTCAGATTTGTACCTTAATAGGTATACATAACCATACCGTGAATAATCATCAGTAAAAGTTATGAAATAGTAGTAGTTCCCCTTGGCACTAACATTTAGTGGTCCACAAACATTTGTATGGATCAAATCCAACAGAACTTTAGCTCGCTCCACTTGTCCAACAAATGGTGATTTTGTTATTTTACCTTTAAGACATGACTCACAAATAGGCAACCTATCCTTTCCCCTAAGGTCAAGTTTTGGTCCCAATTTGTTAATCTTCTTTTCAGATATATGACCTAATCGAGCATGCCAAAGTGTGAATGAACTATGATTATTTAATTTTCTTTTATTTTGTTGTATAGTTAGGATGAGACTTTGTGGTGTAATGGCATGTAACCCATTTGTCAAATTTCCGGAATATATAAAAGTTGTATCTTTGAAAATGGAACATCTTCCATTCTCAATAACAAACTTAAAACCTTCTCTATCCATTACTGGAATAGAAATAATGTTTCTTATAACATCCGGAACATACAAACAATTTGTAAGACAAATTTTTACATCATTATTTAAAGCTAGATAAACTGTCCCAATTGCTTTGGCAGCAACTCTTGCTCCATTGCCCATCCTTAGCATTGTTTCATCATCTTCTAGCTTCTTAGTTCTTGCCATCATCTGCAAATCATTGCAAATATGTGAGCCACAGCCGGTATCCAATACCCAAGAAGAATCGTTAACTGATAAGTTAACTTCAACAAAATAAATACCTGAACTTTTCAGGCTAGCAAGATACTCCTTGCAGTTCCTCTTCCAATGCCTAGTTTTACCATAATGATAACATTCATGATTAGACTGAGAATTAACCTTCTCTTTGTTCTTCCCTTTGTTGTTATTTGCCTTCTTGTTGGGTTTATTGGGAACCTTTTCCTTCCCCTTCCTTTTCTTAGATTTTAAAGCCTTTGATCCAGAAGTGGATCCAACAACAAGTACCGGCTTATCCTTTTTTATTGTGGATTCAGCCGTCTTTAGCATGTTCCCTAATTCTGGCAAAGAAGACTCCCTATTATGCATGCTAAAGTTAACAACAAAGCTATCAAATGACAATGGTAGAGATTGCAGCATGAAATCCACATAGAGTTCATTATCCATAATGACTCCAAGGGACGAAAGCCTTTCAACAAGAGCTATCATATTTAGCCCATGGTCATGAACTGAAGAGCCTTCAGTCATACGACACCTGAAAAGCTCCTTAGATATCTGATATCTAATTTGCCGCGTCCTATCACCATACAACTCTTGTAGATGAAGGAGGATTTCAGAAGCATTATTCAACAATTCGTTCTGTCTCTGTAACTCATTTGACATTGATGCTAACATGTAGCACCGAGTCTGGAGATTGTCATCAGTATAACGTAAGTATTCTCCATACTCATCAGATGTCTGATCCTCGGGTGGAGGAGG
Organism: Striga hermonthica; assembly: GCA_902706635.1. Lineage (NCBI taxonomy): Eukaryota > Viridiplantae > Streptophyta > Magnoliopsida > Lamiales > Orobanchaceae > Striga > Striga hermonthica. Next base: position 67,859 of record CACSLK010005670.1, read on the forward strand.
AGGGGATTTGTCCAATACATAGTCCCTCTTTTCAGACAGTAAAATAATTTTCAGGTTCCTCAGCCAATCATTAAAATTGGGTCCAGTTAATTTGTTTTGTTCAAGGATACTTGCAATTGGATTCTTAGCTATTTTAGTAGAGTGATCTACAAAAACAAACGAAGCAGAAAATAATCAGACTATGGAATTTATATTCATTTAATATTAGGTCTTTAACAATTAATGTCTCCCACTATTTTAATTAAAACCCCATTTTAATTATGAAAATCTAATTTTCATAGTGGGCTTGAAGTTCAATAAAAATAATCCATATCCCAATTTTATAAGTACGCATGGAACATTTATACTGGTAGTCAACTTTTGACAATTATATCACTATACAACCTTCAAGATGTTTTGCCTCACCTTTCCTTATATACCTCAATTTTATGACCGTATATATTACTCAGTGTCAAATCAAACCCATCAAACATTCATGATAACGGCCCACCAGAATGTCCCACGACTCATGGTCAACACAAAGAGGAATTTGTCTCATGAGTATCTCTTATACTTAGTGTGGATCACAGCTTTCGACACAAAACCACCCCACGACTCATGGTCAGTGATAAAGCATCGTAGCATCTTATGTCGTCTACTTTTGATGGAAAGCCTGGATTAATAAGTTCCAACTTATTTTTATCCATTATTGATTTGATATGAATTAATCAAATTAATTCGTTAGGGTTCCCTAGATCTCATCGATTACCATCTTTACGTGTGTGTGACGCCCCGTTCGTTTGCGAATAATTTGGATTATTGTTATTATTATTGTTATT
>CACSLK010005695.1:29422-40334 GCA_902706635.1 Striga hermonthica
ATGCGAGACTTCGATGTGATCTTGGGCATGGACTGGCTCACTCGTTATCGAGCCGACATCTGGTGCCAGGAGCGTGAAGTCACTCTATTCTCCGTTTCCGATCAGCCTGTTATTTTCTATGGGGTGAAGTCGAGGACTGTGCCTCGAGTCATCTCTTCGATGCAAGCTAGGAAGAGCCTTTCTAAGGGTAGCTATCAAGGCTATCTGGTTTCTATGATATCCGAGGACGACTCTGAGAGGTCCCCGGAGAGTGTCTCTATCGTCTGCGACTATCTCGACGTCTTTCCTGATGAGTTGCCCGGAAGACCGCCCGACCGTCAAGTGGAGTTTACCATTGATCTAGTACCAGGAGCCGGCCCTGTTTCTAAGGCCCCTTACCGTATGGCGCCAAAGGAGATTCAAGAGCTCAAGGCCCAGATCCAGGAGTTGCTCAATCTTGGTTTTATTCGTCCGAGTGTTTCGCCATGGGGAGCGCCCGTTCTATTCGTGAAGAAGAAAGACGGATCGATGCGCATGTGTATTAACTATCGGGAGTTGAATGCCTTTACAGTCAAGAACAAGTACCCCCTTCCTCGCATTGAGGATCTCTTCGACCAGTTGAGGGGAGCCAGCGTCTTCTCGAAGATCGACTTGCGTTCTGGCTATCATCAGCTGAAGATCTGGGAGTCTGATATTTCTAAGACTGCCTTTCGTACCCGATATGGCCATTATGAGTTCGTGGTTATGCCATTTGGACTTAGAAACGCCCCGGCCGTGTTTATGGACCTTATGAATTGGGTCTTTCATCCCTTCCTGGACCAGTTTGTTATCGTGTTCATCGACGACATCCTGGTTTATTCCCGAGACATCGACCAGCACAAAGAGCATCTGAGGATTGTGCTGGAGACTCTTCGCCGCGAGAAGTTGTATGCTAAGTTTTCGAAGTGCGAGTTTTGGCTGAATCGTGTGGCATTCCTTGGCCACATTGTGACATCGAGAGGCATTGAGGTGGATCCCAACAAGATCGAGGCCGTGAGCAAGTGGGATACGCCAAGGAGTGCAGCTGATGTTCGTAGTTTCCTGGGGTTAGCAGGATACTACCGGAGGTTTATCGAGGGTTTCTCGAAGATAGCCCAGCCACTAACCAACCTTACGAAGAAGGCCTTGAGGTTCGAATGGAGTCCTAGGTGTGAGGAGAGTTTCCAGGAGTTGAAGAGGAGACTCACTACCGCGACCGTTCTATCTATTCCCGACCCTACTTTGGAGTTCACCAGCTATAGTGATGCTTCGAAGATGGGTTTGGGATGTGTTCTTATGCAGCAGGAAAGAGTCGTAGCGTTTGCTTCGAGGCAGCTGAAGCCTCACGAGCAGAACTACCCCACTCATGATCTAGAGTTAGCTGCAGTCGTTCACGCCTTGAAGATTTGGCGGCACTACTTCTATGGAGGCAAGTGTGAGATTTTCACCGACCACAAGAGCCTAAAGTACATCTTCACTCAGAAGGAGTTGAACATGCGGCAACGTAGGTGGTTGGAGCTGGTCAAGGACTATGACTGTACCATTAGCTACCATCCCGGGAAAGCCAATGTGGTAGCCGATGCCCTTAGTCAGAGAATTTATTGCCAACTGTCTTGTCTATTCACTGGACAAGATGTTCTGATTCGGGAGTTTGAGCGGCTACAGCTAGAAGCAGTAGAGCCACTTCCGACAGCCAGGGGTGTATTGACTACTTTGGTTGTAGGACCGACCCTTCGTGAGAGGATAGTCGCCCAGCAACCGAATGATCGTTTCCTTTGACGGATGAAGGAGTTGTCGGAAGCCGGTAGAGTCGGAGGATTCGCAGTTGCATCTGATGTGCATTAGTCTTCTAGGGTAGACTTTGTGTTCCGAAGGTGTGGGAATTGCGAAGGGAGATTTTGAGAGAGGCTCATAGTGCCCCGTACACCATCCATCCTGGTAGCTCGAAGATGTATCAGGACTTGAGGAAGTCGTTATGGTGGCGAGGCATGAAGAATCAAGTGGCGAGGTTCGTAAATGGGTGCCTGGTGTGTCAGCGAGTGAAGGCTGAGCATCAGAAACCGAGAGGGAAATTACAACCACTTGAGGTCCCCTTGTGGAAGTGGGAGTGCATCGCCATGGATTTCTTGGTGGGATTGCCGAGGTCGAGGGCCGAACATGATTCCATTTGGGTGATTGTGGATCGCCTTACCAAGTCTGCTCACTTTCTGCCAGTCCGGACGACTATGACGACTAGTCAGTATGCTGAGTTGTTCGTGGACGATATTGTCAAACTTCATGGGGTCCCTGTTGAGATCGTGTCCGATCGAGACGCGAAGTTCACTAGTCAGTTCTGGAGAACTCTGCACCGGGCCATGGGGACGAGGCTGGAGTTCAGTACAGCTTTTCATCCTCAGACGGATTGTCAGTCGGAGCGGACGATCCAGTACTTGGAGGACATATTCAGGGCTGTGGTCTTGGACCGTAGCCTGACTTGGGAGAGTGCCTTGCCTTTGGTCGAGCTGACTTACAACAATAGTTACCACTCCTCGATCAAGATGGCCCCATTCGAGGCTTTGTATGGACGTAAGGTCCGAACACCATTGTACTGGGATGAGGTCGGGGAGAGGAAGATTATGGGCCCGGAGTTTATTCTTAGGGCCGCAGAGATAGTTGAGGCTATCCAGAAGCATATCCGGTCAGCCCAAGAGAGGCAGAAGGTTTATGCCGATCGGAAGAGAGGTGAGCACGAGTATGCCGTTGGCGATCATGTATTCCTGAAGGTTTCGCCTATGAAGGGCGTGATTCGCTTCGGGAAGAAAGGGAAGCTCAAACCGCGTTATATTGGGCCATTCGAGATCCTTTCCCGAGTCGGGAACTTGGCTTATCGGCTGGCTTTACCACCTAGCTTGTCGGGAGTGCACGACGTGTTTCACGTCTCCATGTTGCGGAGATACGTGCATGATCCCACTCACGTGGTGGACTTCGGCGAACTGCAGGTTGAGCGAGACCTTACCTACGAGGAGGTACCGGTATCTATTTTGGACCAGAAGGTCCATCAGTTGAGGAACCGGGCAGTGAGCTTGGTGAAGGTGCTGTGGAGCCGACATGTCGAGTCGGAGGCGACTTGGGAAAGGGAGGCCGAGCTTCGGAGGCGGTACCCGAACTTTGAGTTTTGAGTTCCCTTGTGTTTTATTTCACTTTCTAGATTTTCATTTTCGAATTCTGAGGACAGAATTCTTTGTAAGGTGGATAGACTGTAATACCCCGTGTTATCGTGGATTGATTGGGAATAAATATTGATTATTGTTAATTTCCTTACTTATTATTATTATTATTATTATTATTATTATTATTAAATGCAAAATTGCTATTATTTGTTGTTATTAGTAATATTACTATTTCTAATATTAATTGTCTAAATATTATTAATTGTCAAATTGTAATTATTTGTCTAAATGCATATTTTTATTACTATTATTATTATTATTTAAAAATATGATGTGAATAAATATATAAGTATTTATCTAATTTATTAATCGTGCGATTTTAACCGAGCCCGAGAACCGATCCAATTTCTTGAAGCCGCGTTAGAACCGAGCTTTTGACCCGATGAACCGAATTTTTGACCCGTTCCGGCTTTCCTCCCTCACGTGCGTGTGTGTGCGTGTGGAATTTTCTTGCCAAACAAGAAAATAAAACCTAAATTATTTAAGGTATATATATGTATATATATATATACACACGCACCCTCAGCAGCAAAAAAAAGAGAAAACCGCAGCCTGTATCGTCTTCTTTCTCTGGCGCATCCTCGCCCACCATCATCGACCATCATCCATCATCATTCTCTCATTAACCATCGTCACTGTCTGTGATCATCACCATCATCATCCGTCATCGCCATCATCGTCGCTTGCAGCAGACCATCACCGGAGCAGCAACCAGCGGCCATAATCTCCTCCCGTCAACGTTCAATCTCAGCTTGCGGGACCCGTCGAGTTCCGTCGAAGAGTCTATCGCGATCGTTGAGTTCCGTCGGGTTCCATCGGAGCGTTAAACGAAGCCGACTAGTTCCGGACGCCGAGCCGCCATTGTCGCCACCTTCTTCCAAAACGCAGCAAGCCGTACATCCCGTCGACCCACTCCGGCGACCAGCAGCCTTCCCTCGAGCCCTTCGGTCGCTGCCCTCTTGTCCCGGCGAGACACGTTGAGACGTCGAGTTCGTTCGTTTTTCCGTTGTTTGTTCTTCGTAGCCCCGTCCCGAGAACGGTACCCGAGTTAAACCCTCGACTTAATTATTTAGTTCATGTTTATGTGTTAGTACTCGTGTGTTACGTTGCTGATCGTATGATATTCGAATTAATTACGTGCGTTCAGAATGCTTTCGTGTGTAATTAGGATATATTGTTAATATTGGGTATCAAAGTGATTGCCGTCACTTTGAAAATTATCAAACTGAGTTTCGAGTAGTATTTTATGTGGAAGTGCTGTGGATTATTGGACTTAGGAATGTCCTTGACGCAACGCCTTTGGCCTTGCGTCGTTTCGATGTGTATTGAATTAGTTATGGATTTTTGAAAAACGTGCTGCAACCGGTTTTTGTTAAAATCACTATAAATCGTGTGTTTATCCAAAAATTTTGATTTTTGGATATGTTGTAATTTTGCAACTGTAGTACTTGTGGTTAAAATTTGAGAATTTTATATGGCCTGTAGCCTTGTCAAAACTTGAAACTAATTCTGGGCTGTTTGGTAATAAATTCATATAAAATCGAGTTCCTGTCCGATTTTGCTAGTTTTGGAATATGTTGTTTTTCTCCCGATTATCTTGCTGTTGTAAAAATTTGAAATTTAAATTCGAGCAGTAGCTATTTCAAATGATTTAATTTGATTTCTGGTCAGATTTTGAGTAAATTATTTAAAATAGTTAGGAACATGTTAAATGGTTTTCCTTTGGTGAAAATATGTATTTTTCAGCCCTTAACACTTTTTAAAAATTTGAATTGAAATAACCAAGTCCAACTCCCCTTAGCCCTAATCTTATAAAATTCGAACTAGCCTTTTTAACCGTTTTGACCCGTTTTGTGTCGAACATTTATTGTCTGCTTTTATGTGATCTATTAATTGATTTGGTAATTAATTGGTCGAGTCTAGGAGTCGTCCTAATATTCCAACTCCACAACTTCCACGAGTTCCTTAGTCGATGTTATTCGACTAAGCATAATTCTCGTTATCTGTGCAAGAGTCGAGATAGTTGCTTATGGGACTGTCTTGACTTATGTAGGTGTCTGAAGAGCAGTGTCTCGACCATCTACGACCTTCTGACTAATTGCTTTATCAACCGATACCAGGTGGGTTGTAATTGTAAAATTTGCTATGCTTTAATTAATTGTTTTTGTTGTGGTATGATCAAAAGTATGCATGTGAACCATGTAGCCTTCGATGTGAGCTATATTGGCCGTCGAACGGTTATCCCCGTAGCTATAGAACGTACCTTCGGGTAGTCTCCTTTATTATTGTTGGCAGTCAGGGCGTGAGCCTTGGCTGGTGATCATCGTATGTAAGGCCAAGGCATGAGTTTTGGCATTCGGGGTGGATTATTGCTCCTGCTGGCCGGGCACTCGTTGTAAGACCTTCGAGGAAGGCGTTCGGTATATAGCTCGGCAGTAGTCTATTGTTTTAGGTGTGCACATGATACCATTATTGATTATTGATAGGAGATGTGACGATTATTGATTCGTATACATGCTGCGACCATACTTAAATTGTTTTATATTTATTGATATTAATTATTGCATAGCGGTGAGCACCTCCACTTTCCTATTGTGCTCATCCCCACCTACTCTTCATGGATGCAGGTTAGTTTATACGGCACGGCGGAAGGGATGCGAGTGGTGGTCTTTAATTTGAATAAATGTTTCCGCTTTGAACTGAACTTGGTTATTATTGCGTTGTTATTGATTATTGCTTTTCGTTAGTACTGAATTATTGGAATATTGATAGGGATTATTTCCCTAGATCATTATTGGATTATTATTGCATTGTTGGGATTTTATTACTGATTATGAGTATTGATTATTGTTTTGAAAAAGAGTAGCGCCTCAATTATTGTTATTGAAATAAATTTTGAAAAATTTATTCCGAATTTTTGCAAATAAAAGTGGGGCGTTACAGCCGCCTTGCGCTCGCCTAATGCTTGGTGTCTTAGGCTTCGCGCCGCTTGTTCTGCACGCAGGCCCCATGCGTGCGCCCAGCTCGTACCCGATCCCCTCGCGCGCATGCGCGCTAGCGTCCTTGCCTATGACTACTTGTTTTAGGACGCTTGCGCCTACCTTCCACGTGTCCGCTCTCTTGCGCGCTTCGCGACCGCCGCCCGTGTCTCGCGCGTCCTCGCCACCCTCGCGATTGCCGCGCACGTCCCGTCCACCCGCACTAATCTCGCGCCTGCCTGCCCGCTTGCGCGTGCCTCCCAGCACATCGCGCCTATGCGCGTTATCGCCCGTTGCCCAATTGTGCGCACCATAGACCGATGCGCGTCATTCGCACCTTAGCTCTCCGAGCTTGCTGGTACCGTGCCCCACTTCAGTATCATTCCCCTCCTCTTCGAGACTTTCCTTGTCTCGAAGGATAAGAAAATTGAACTTCCGAACTCGACCATCCTCTTCATCCTCGTCAGGTGACTCGCCTGGATCCTCAGTCCTCAACTTGACCCTCTTACTTGACCTCCCAAACTCCATAGTTCCTCTCCAATAATCAGTTGTGATTGGACCAAGAGTTTCTAACCACTGGCATCCAAGTACTATATATGTCGCCTTCAATGGCAAGGCATATAAATCCACTCTCATCTTTTGACCTTGAGCTTCCATCTTTACACCCTTGAAGAGAATATCCCCTCGGAGTGTTTCTCCGTTTGTTATGTTGACTCCAAAAGGCTTAACCTTTGTGAATGGAATCTCGATATCCTTGGATAGCTCCTCATCAATAAAGTTCAGCGTAGATTCGCTATCAACCAATACCTCTACAAATTTTCCTCTAATTTCAGCCGTGAATGTGATCATCTTCAGACAACACTTTTTGCATTTAACCATATGAAATAAGGACTCCTCCTGTGGTTTTTCCTCCTCACAATCCTCCTCAATTTCTAACAAAAATACTTCCTTACCCTTGCACTTGTAGCCTGGCGTGAATTTCTCATTGCATGAATAGCAAAGGCCCTTTTCTCGTCATCACTGCATCTCTTCGTCAGTAAGCCGCCGTACATTGCTCATTGTTCGCACCATATTGCCCATCGGCTTGCTCTCCGTGCGTGTGACCTGCTCCTCGGTCACGGCGTGCGTGCGCTTAGCCTCCGTGCGCACGTCGCTCGTCCTCGCCTTACGGACTGCTGCGAGATGATCCTCGTGCAACCTTGCCGACTCTATGGCTGCTCGCATCGATACTGGCCTGTCCAACCTCACCTCTGTTGCCAACTCAGCCTTAAGTCCTCCAACAAACATTCCCACTAGCGCACTCTCGGGCCAGTCCCTCACCCTACTAGCAATGCGCTCGAATTCCTTTTGATACTCCCTCAGGCTACCAACTTGCTTAATTCTAGGCAAAGCCTCATTGTAATCGTGGTAGTCACTCGAGCCAAACCTCGTGATGAGCTCCCTTTCAAAATCCCTCCAACGCATGTGCTCTCCACGGTTCTTGTGCAAAACCCATTGCCACCATACGTTTGCTTCTCCATCAAGATGATAAGCAGCAATTTGAACTCTTTCGTACCTTGGCACGTCATTGATCTCAAAGAATTGCACAACTCGACTTAACCATGCATCCGGATCTGTTCCCGTGAACGTGGGCATAACAATTTTTGGTCGTGTACTTTCCCTTTCTTTGTAGTGTTCGTCGCGATGGTGGCGCGCCTGTTCATAGCGTCGTCGCCGGTCTCCACCGTAACGCTCTCGGTCGCCGCATTGTGCCCGTCGCTCGTCGGGTGTGGCCTGCGATGCGTGTGATGTGTACGACCATTGATCGTCGTCCTCCTCACGCCTTCGGTTGTTGTGCGCGTGACCCTCGTGTCGTCGTCGATCGTCGTGGTGGTGGTTCACGCTCGATGCACGTGTGCCCCTTGATCGGCGATCGTCCTCGTTTTTGGTCCCGGTACTCGATGCCGTGGACCGTGATCCGTGACCCCTTCGTGGCCGCGTGTTCATACGTGTAAGCTGCCCGGCCAGATCATGGACCATAAGCTCGATCCTTCCCAAGTTCTCGTTGGTGGCATGCTGACCATCACCAATGACCTTCAAATTATCTTCCAACGCTTGGATCCTTTCGCGGTTTGACATCATGAATTCTCTTTTTTTTTTCTTTTTTTTTTCTTTTTTTGAGTCTAAAAATTCGAACAAAATTCCAACCCAAAATAAAAAATAAAACAAAGAAAAATTCAGCCCCTCAACAAAAGGTAATAACCGAAACAAAAATCAAACAAAGGACTAGATGACACTTTTTTTAAGACTTTCAAAAAAAGTTGAAAAATGCGAATAGAAAATGCAAATATTTCGAACCAAAAAAGAAAAGAAATTCGGTCACTCAGCAATAGGCAAAACCGAAAAAATAAAAAGATAGATAGATAAAAACACGATCAGCACCTCTCAATGAAAGCACCAATAATGACGGACCGTGTTTTTACTATATACGGGTTGTGAATAATCACGCACTCAGGGCCTTCGATTAAACACGATAGGTGTATCTAACAGACGCACTCATGGCCTTCTCCTAGATACCGTGACTTCAAGACGCTCTAATGGCCTTCTCTCCGACACTGTATGTAAACACGCACTAACAGCCTTGTTTAAACACACGTAAGAACATAAGTTTCCCTCTCAATTGGCTCACCAATTCAATACTCAATTCAAGACATTTCAATAATGATGAGGTACATGGGGTATTTATAGTTGCAAAATAAATCTAAGCCTAGTAGATCAAGATCTCCTATTCTATGCAATAAAATCAATCCTAATGCTAGTAAATCTCCTAACATCTTCTACTACTAATAAATAAAAGCAATAAGGAAATAAAATCCTACTACCACCAAAGTACTGATGCTTGGCTTTCACACCAAGCAATTCCATAACCTAAGTAATCCTCACGCCTCAAAACTCTCGGTCGCCTCTCTCGCGCGTTATGCGCGCGCCACCTTGAGCTCGACTAATCCTTGGTGCCTTAGGCTTCACGCCGTTTGTTCTGCACGCGTGCCACATGCGCACGCCCAGCTCGTACCCGATCCCCTCGCGCGCGTGCACGCTAGCGTTCTTGCCTATGCCTGCTCGTTTTAGGATGCTTGCACCTACCTTTAACGCGTCCGCTCTCGTGCGCTTCGCTACCGCCACCCGTGTCTCTTGCGTCATCGCCACCCTCGCGATTGCCGCACACGTCCCATCCACTCGTGCTAATCTCGCGCCTGCCTGCCCGCTTGCGCGTGCCTCCTAGCACATCGCGCCTATGCGCGTTATCGCCCATTGCCCAGTGGCGCGCATCATAGACCGAGGCGCGTCGTTCGCACCTTAGCTCCCCGAGCTTGCCGGCGCCGTGCCCCACTTCCGTGTCACCGGAATTCATCGTGTGAGGCCCGCGATGCGTATGATGCGTACGACTGCCGATCGTAGTCCTCCTTGTGCCTCCGATGATGGTGTGCGTGTTGCTCAGGCCGTCGTCGTTCGTCGTGGTGGTGCGCGCGCGATGCGCGTGTGCCCCTCGATCGGCGATCGTCCTCGTGCTTGGTCCCGGTGCTTGTCGCTGTGGACCTTGTATCGTGACGTCTCCTTGGTCGCATATGCATACGCATGAGCTGCCCGGCCAAGTCCTAGACCATTAGCTTAATCCTCTCCAAGTTCTCGTTGGTGACATGTTGGCTATCACCAATGATCTTCATGTTATCTTCCAATGCTTGGATCCTTTCGCAGTTTGACATCATGAATCTTTCTTTTTTTTTGACTCTATATATTCGAAAAATATTCAAACCAAAAAAATTCAAAAAACAATGGGAAATTCGGCCCCTCAACAAAAGGTAATAACCGAAAAAATATAAAACAAAGGACTAGATGACACTTTTTTTTAGACACAAATTTTCAAAAAATATAAGGAAAATTCGAACAAAATTCGAACCCCCCAAAAAAAGAAAAAACCGAACCAAAAAAGAAGAGAAATTTGGCCCCTCAGCAAAAGGCAAACAGAAAAAAAAAGATAGGATAGACAAAAACTCGATCAGCACCTCTCAATGAAAGCACCAATGATGACGAATCGGATTTTTGTCTATACTTGGGTTGTGAATATTCGCGCACTCAGAGCCTTCGATTACTCACGATAGGTGTATCTAACAGACGCACTATCGGCCTTCTCCTAGACACGGTGACTTCAAGACGCTCTAATGGCCTTCTCTCAGACACTGTATGTAAAAACACACTAACGGCCTTGTTTATCACACGTTAGAACATAAAGTTCCCCTCACAATTGGCTCACTAATTCAATTCAAAACATTCAAGACATATAATTATGATGAGTACATGGGGTATTTATAGGTGCAAAAATAAATCTAAGCCTAATAGATCTAGATCTCCTAAATCTTGCAATAATAGAAATCCTAACACTAGAAAGCAATAAAATCCTAATATTACTATAATACTAATGCTTGACTTGAACACCAAGTATCTTAATGATCAAGTCTTTCTCTCGCCCTAAATCCCTAGGACATTCGGCCGCCTCACTCGCACGACCGCCTCTCGCGCATGTGCGCGCGCCTCGTACTCACATTCCTCGGCGGACTCGGCTTCCCGTGCTTGTACCATACGCGCGTGTGATGACGGACCGTGTTTTTACTCTATACGGGTTGTGAATAATCGCGCACTCAGGGCCTTCGATTAAACACGATAGGTGTATATAACAGATGCACTCAGGGC
>CACSLK010005718.1:0-10785 GCA_902706635.1 Striga hermonthica
CGGGCAAGACCACTATCCAAAAAGTGGTCTACGAGAGAGTCCCCCCGTTCTGCACCCTATGTAGCCATGTCGGACATGGGGCTGCAGAATGTTACACCAGGGGCAACAAGCCCCGACCTGCTTTGCCCCCCCGTCGGTGTGTAGCAAGGCAGAGCCCTACTGCTGCCCCAGGGAGCCCTATGGAGAAGGGTTAGGCCCCTGCCCACGGTCCCGATCCGAAGGGACAAAAGGGCAAGGGCAAGGTCACCTCTGAGGCCACCTGGCCCAAGAAGACTATCTTGAATGGGCCAAAGGCCAAAGCTACAGGCTTTTTCTCCCATCAGTCCCTCCAGACTGCCTCTATGGCTACTCACTACTCGTTTCTCTGTGCTTGAAACAGAGACAGAGGAGGAGATTCATACTTCCTCCGATCACTTAGGAGCTTCGACCAGCTCCCCCTTTGATGACGGCGATTTTTTAGCCGATGAGATAGAGCCTTCTCTCAGCCTTCTGTATATTGAGGCCCCTACTTCCCCTTCAGCTCCCATTCAGATCTTAGAACCCTCACCTCATCCTACCTCATTCTCTGGGACTGAGCCTCTTTCCTTCCCACCACCAGCTCGGCCCCTTCTGACCCTACCATCTTCTTCCTCCTCATCCCCCTATATCGAGTCTGGTCCGTCTTCCCTTCAGGACCAAGCGCAGTGCACGGATGGCTTGGAGCACCTACAACTCATCCTAGTGCCTCCGAAGATTCCCCCTATGCAATAGGGTCCTGCCCAGGAGATCCCAGAGCACTGGAGACCACATAACAGATTGAGGACTGCGCGTCTCTCTGCTAGCCGAGTTCTATCGCTACCAGACACACAGACACAGCCTAACCACGGACAGCTCCAGTTAGGCAGATCCACTGACGTTTGACATGTCCGTCACATCACTTACATGAAATGCCTGTGGTCTGGCTAATAGGACCAACTTTGCTCGTGTTAAATCTCTCATTCATGAGCATAACCATGACTTTGCGGCTTTCTTAGAGCCTATGACTTGTGACCCCTCTTGTGAAGTATACTCGCGCCGTCTTGGATTTCATGCCGGGATGGGCAACACCTCTAACAAGATTTTCTATTCGTGTGACTTTACTTGTCAGATCCTTCGAGATACTGATCAGGTCTTGCACGTGAAGCTCACCACTGCCCACCTTCCAGAACCGATCTTCCACACCTTGGTTTACGCCAACTGTGCGAGGGTTGGTCGCTATGACCTCTGGTACACCATGCGTGAGATTGCTGAGAGTATGGTGGGATTACCGTGGATGGTTAGCAGTGATTTCAACATATTTTTGCATCTTGATGAACGCATTGGTGGAGTATCAGACAGCTCAGTGGAGATCTTAGATTTCTCGCATGATGTATTGGATTGTGAGCTAATCGACGCTGGATACGAAGGGGCTCCCTTTACGTGGGAGAGGGCCGAAGTCAAGAAGAGGCTCGACCGCGCTCTATACTCAGAGGCGTGGACGAGGGTGTTTGTGACCACGGTTTTAACACACCTTCTTCGATTTGGATCCAACCATGCTCCCCTCCTGATTCAGTGTCGGTTCTCTATTTTTCTTCAGTGAGCGTCCTTTCGTTTCCAGAACATGTGGGTCCGCCACCATTCTTACTACGATATTGTTAGAGCTTCCTGGCAGCAGGCTACGTGTTTGTCCCATTTTTGTTGCTATTTTTATTGTTATTTTGTGTGTCGTTTCCCTGTCTTAGGTCTTTTCTTAGGTATTACCAATCCCTTTTTGTCATTTCTTGCGTCTATCTTTGTTTTGGCTTGTTTGGTATTTTCATTGTTTTCTTTCCTTTTTTCTCTTTATTTTTCGTGCTTTTCCGGTTGTGGTGATCCCAGGTTTTAGGTTGCTCAGATTGGGGAGCATTCAGTCAAGAGGAGAGCATGTTGATCGAGCATCAATTTGTGGGCTCAAACTTACGAGAATCGAGTTTTCAGCTCGGGCAGTACCCGAGAGACGCTAGCCGAGCATACAAGCCCGTGATGTGAAGTTTTTTATGTTGTCCAGACCTTAGCGCCGCTAAGGCTTCTTAGCGCCGCTAAGGTCAGTTGGTTAGCGGCGTTTTATATCTTAACGGGGCCAGAGAGGAGCAGCTAACGAGGCTTAGTTGCGCTATGGAACCTTAGCGCCGCTAAGGTGGGTTAGCGGCGCTAAGGTAGGTTAGCGCCGCTAAGATCTGATTTGTAACAGCAGCGGGATTTTCGTGATTTGAAATTGGGGACGGATTAAGGTCGATCTGAGGGCCTGGGGGACATTATGCAGACTCGTTTTTATCATCTTTTTCACCTTAGAACACATTTTAGAACTTATCTTTCATCTTGGATTTGATTTTGAGATTGAAGAACTTGTTTCTAGCTTTTGGATTCGGTTTGCTCTTGCTTTCGACATTGGATTATTTAATCGTAATCTTTCATTTGGTTTTATTATTGATTGAATGGATTTGATTATTATGTTTGTTGATGTTGAATGCATTATGAGTAGCTAAATCCATTAGCTAGGGTTAGGGGAAGATCGTTCCGGTTCGATTTCGTTTATATGCATGATAATTGTTCAATCCTCTCGAGTTGTGCTTAACCTAGGGTTTTGATATTTGATCACCATCTTAATCTAATTAATCGATTTTATAACTGAAAAGGGAGAAATCGTTCGATCTAGGCTCATTAGAAGTAAGCTTGTTCGTTATAGTATTGCTTATGTGTTGATTGTTTCAAGAATTACTCGTTTATGTCTATCCTCTTGTTACGAAGAGTTATTGAGGATAGATATCTAGATGAGTAGTTATGTGAGGCATTTAACCGAGCTTTTGATTGCTTGTTAAGTCTATTGAGAACCGGAATTGATTAACCCCGATACCCTAGCTCCTTTATAATTATTTGAGTTTGAACTTGTGAATCTTGGTTCTATCTATTTTTTCTAATTACTTGTTTTTCAATTCGTAGTTGATAATATTAAACCAAACCAATCGTATTAGAGTGTTTAGGATTTCTTCATTATTTCGTGTGATTGAATTTTCGTATAAAATAATCCGGCTAACCTTCCTCGTGATACGACCCAGTGTTGAATCTTTAGATTCTACTCCGGTAAAAAAATATTTACAACAAATTTGGCGCCATTGCCGGAAAAGGCAAGTAGGATATTTAGTTTTGGTATTGATTTTATTTTTTGTGTTTCTCTTTAGTTTGTAAATTATCGTGTTTTCATTATTTCTTTTGTGTATCTTTGTTTGCTTCTTTATTTTTGTTTTTGTCTATTACTTTTTCTTTATGTTTTCTTTTCGTGGCTACATTTGGGTTGTTGTGCTTTGGTGTACAGGTATTATGAGCTACAATCGTACTTTCCCCTATTCGCACACCTAATATTGGGTTAGCGAGCCGAGCCATTCCACCGGGCATCATTACCAGCCATATTCATACCCTTCCGAGCAGTGTTTGGATCCCTACACAGTCGAGCAAACTTATGAGTCCCACGAGTTTAACGAGAAGCTCGACCGTATCTACGTTTTCGCAGCATCCCGATTAGCTAAGGAAGAAGAGACCGAAGCCCGGTGTGCCCGTCCGAACCAACCACTTCCTTACCATGATTCTTGGGACTCTGGTCAGACAATATCATATCCCTTCGAGCAGCAGTGGGATTTTTGGGCCTGTTGAGCAGTCATATGAGTCTTTCGAGGACTCCTCAGAGTACAATGCCAAGCTTGATCAGGCTCTCGCTCTTTTGGCATCCCAGGCTGCCCGTAGGAGGAATATCGAGTCCAGAATCGAGAACCTAGTGGAGCGCGTGCAAGCCTTAGAAGATCGAGTTACCAATGTCACTCCCGAGCCCACCGCGCAAGGCGAACATACACATAGGGACGAGCCTCGGGAGGCTACTTTGTCGTTCGATGAGAAGCTTGACCTCATCTTTGCTCGCATATCTGCCCAGTCTACTCGAGATGTGAAGATTGAGCTCGGGTGTGCTCGACTGAGCACACAAATGAAGATTCTTGCAGCACATACCAGCTCAATCGAGGCAGAAGTCAACGTCCCTCACCCTATGCTTGATACTCAAGCCCGCACAATGAAGCAAATGTGTGAGGCCGAAAAAGAAGATGATGAGCTCCAACGAGTCATTGATGATATTTCAGAGGAGGAGATCCATGGGCTTGATTCTCAAGTCCCACCTCCACCTCCGAGTTAGAGCACCCGTATTCGAGGCCCTTACACTGTGTTACAAAGTTGGGAGGATTCAGTTCGACTTGCTCCACTGATGAGCTTATATTTTTGGAGGTTGACGATAGCTCGAGTGGGAAAAGCTCTACGTTTTGAGTTGGGTATTGCCCGTGCCCGAACCTGCTTCGCCCAGAACATTTCCACTCAGATCAACTATGCCCGCCTTCTGGCCTTAGTGCCAGTGTTGCCACTTCTCGAGAATACAAAGGCGTGGCACGATCGTCATTTCTTTCTGGACCCCGGATGAGTTCTCTTCAGGTTTCGTCAAGCTAATGACGTTAAACAAGCGCTTCTTGGGAGGCAACCCAAGCGATTTACTGCTTTCGTAGATATTTTCTTTTATGCTTCTTAGTTTTATTTTTGAATAATGAGAGTTTTGGAGTTTTGTGTGTTTTCTTGGCAGGTACGAGATTACGAGCTCGAGCATGAGGATTGTGTTGAGTGAGGACTATAAAGATTCTGGGCTAAGCATAAGGGAGCGACTTGCACGTGAATGTTTGTTCTCCTCGAGGCACTTCAGTTTGCACACCCTTTTCTTATTTTCTCTTTTTGAGTTCTCTTTCTCTCGTCTTTTCTTTTGAGTCTGTGTCTTGTGATAGTTGCTAGTGTGGTTCATTATTTGAAATTGTTAGGTCCTTTATTTGACTTTCTGGTTTTATGTTGAAGCAATGAGGTCATTGCCTCATTTTAAGTGTGGGGGAGTCTATTGGATTTTGCATGCTTAAGTGGCGGGCCTGTCTAACTTTAGGTTTTTGTGTTGTTGAGCATGTGATAGTGGTGAATTATATGAATTGTTGATGAATGTTTGATGAGATTGGGAAGTTGTGATGACGGGCGTGTGGTCATTGCCTCGTTATTTGCTTGGTTGCTTTGAGTGACATTTATTTACCTTGTGAGGTTTTGATCCTTATTATTTTTCTTGTGAGATGTTGGTCATATTCATGAATGATTAGAACTTGCCTTGAGTTTATCTGAAATAAATCGATTAGAGTTTGAAATTGCGAAAGTGATTGAGGCGTTTTGTTTGATTAGCTCTTTTTAGCCTTGTTCTTTGATCCTAAACGTTATTTTCCCTAGTAGCCCATTTGAGATTTGAGCCTTTTTCTTGTCAACCGTACACGAATGTATTTTGTTGACTGATTTGGTGATGATTGGTGAGAATGGTGTTGTTGTTGAATGAGGTGAATGGAAGTTGAATTTCTATTGCTTGACCTATACGAGTCGATTGGATTCTGCTCCTCTTACTAGTCCATTTGTGTTGACAGGTAATGAGCATCGGAAAACTACTGTAGGACACTTGGATGGCCTCCAATGTTTACACCTACAGAATGTTGTCCTTTCGATTCGTTCTTGTTCGGAAAAAGTCACTCTCCAAATAAAAAGAGAGAAAAAAAGAAAAAAAATAAGGTTAAGTGACAATGTTGCAACTTACTCTGAGCATTTATGTGTTGTTTGTGGAATGTTGGTGGACGGTATGTGTGTTGGCTTGTTGGTTTGGATGAGTAGCTAACATTCGAGTAGTCTGTTACTCGAAAAACTTGGATTGATTATTTGAGCTTCATATCTATATATATTCGCACCTTTACCTTAACCCACATTACAACCCGTGAAGTCCTCTTGATTCGCAAGTTTTTGAGTTTTGATTGTTTTCGAGTAATTTAAACGATTGGCAAGCATATGTTGAAACTTGAATATTGACCAATTTTGAGCGTACCTATCACATATTCATGTAAGAAAATGAGTGAGGCCTATATTATAATCTTTGCGTTTGAGAGTTTGTCATTTCAAGGCCAAGTTGATATTTGAGGCAGATGGTCATATGGTCGTTGGAATTCGACCTAGTTGAATTGGACATTTTGAAACTCTTCTTATTTGAAACGGTATCCATGCTCATGTCTTATTTTCTTTTCTTTTTGTTCAGGACGAACAAAGATTTAAGTGTGGGGGAGTTGTTTGTCTCATTTTTGTTGCGTTTTTCGTTGTTGTTTTGTCATTCTTTTACCCCCATTTTAGGTGTTTTTGTTGGTTTGTAGTTCGTTTTGGTGATTATGGTGTGTTTTCCTTTATTTTGGTTTTCTTTGTGTTTTTCGTGTGTTTTTCCCGTTTTCTTCTTTTTTTTGGTGTGCAGGTCGGAGGACCCATGAGGAATAGATTTAGTCCGGAAAACCATGGTTGTGTAGATGGGATCGTTGGCTACACATAGGAAAAACCGGAACTCGATTTCGAGTTCGTATGAGTCCATGCGGGCCCAAAACTTAGAAATCAATGTAAGTATATATTTTTTGTGGTATGTCTTTTCTTCTATAAACGTCCCAATTGATATTGGAATTAAAATTTTGGTACATCATTTCATACAGGAAACACATGCCCATGATATTTTGAATTTATTATACATCAATATTTATATCTATAAATTTGGTAATCTTTTTGAAAAAAATAATAATCGAAAAAAACCCGCCAAGATAGCTTTAATTTGGAATTTCAAAATATTTTGATTTTATTATATAGTAATATGATAAATAAAAAGGAAACGATTTTAAAAATTTATTGGGAATTTAAAAAATTTATTTGTTTTTGTTTAAAAAAATAAATAATTTGCTTAATTTTTAACAAATCAATATTTGAAATTTTAAGCCATGTCTGACGCACGAGTTTCCCCTTAAACAAATGTAATCTTGCATAAACGCCATTTTATATTGAAATTGTATATCTTTTAGTGTTTTAAAATATTTAAAAAGTAATTCATCGAGTTTAAGTTCTTATACTACGTAGTGTAAATTGTGTTGCGTAAGCTGTAAGAGTATAATATATACTTTGTTAAAAATATCAAAATATTTGCATATAATAAAATTTAGTGTTAATTTAAAAAATTATCTTAATACATATTATATGACAATAAACCTTTGAATAAAACAATAGTTGAGTATTATGATGAATAAAAAGAATGTGATTTTATTTTGGTATAAAATGTCTGAACTTAAATAGTATAAATTTCATTTAATATGAAAAGAAGTGTATTTCAATTTTGAAAATAAAATAAATGGTATGATTTCATTTGGTATAAAGTGTTATAAAATCAAGGTGATATGATTCTCAAGCTTTACTGTTTTAAAATATTCCCATAATAACTTGCCATAAGATAAGAAAATTATTGTGTATTTCTCTCAAAAATTAGAAAAATATTTGACCAAATATTTGTTAATAAAACTTAAAATTTATAATTTAATTATAGAGAATTAGTTGATAAATTTGACGATAAGGTAGCCGACAACAATCTAGAAAATGTTGAGATTTGTAAAATATAGATATACATAAAATATACAAGGATGTTTATTGTGTAGTCCAAATTTAGATTCCAAATTTAAAATGAAAATAAGTAATTAATTATTAACTTGGAGGTAATTAGAATAGTCAATTACTTATAGTTTAAAAAATTACTCAACTATATAATTTCTTTTGAAGTGAAGAATTTATATAAAAATAATTTTATTTTATTAATTAAATAATATAAATATTTATTTTTTACTTATTATTCACATAGATTTTTAAATATATGATAAAATTTTATCAAAATAATTATTTTATGTAACCACATTGTATTCAAATTGAATTTCTGAATAAAAATTTCAAAACGACAATTATTTTGAAATGATATAATGTAGTTTAATATCAGTTATGTGTACCGTACGAGTTGATTTTATATTTTAAATTTAAAAATATTATTTAATGAGCATTTTTAATTTATAAATCTTAATGAATATCTCTTACCCGTGCATCGCACGGGATTCGTACTAGTTTTTTATAATTATCACTATCATATGTTTTTAGTGATATCAAAATTTTGTTACTAAATTAACGATTTAGTCACAAATAACTTTGATAACAAAACCTAGATGATATAGCCACATATATGTTTCATCACTGTACCTTGATGCTTTTAGTGACACAAAAATGTCTCTCACTAAACTTTGGAGTTTATGAGAGACATTTTTATTTTTTTATATGTTTTGAACTCCATTATTTTTCATTTTTAAAATAGTGAAGAGAATTAAGGATGAAAAAAAAAAGATATTAACATAACGATTATTTAGTTATTTAGAAAAATCCAAAATTAATTTGCATGACAATTACATGTTCATTTAGCCAAATTATTGATTGGAATACTTATTAAAGATCAGATCTTGGCAAAATTATAAAAAAAAGATACACTAAGTTGGTCATTGTCAATTGTTAGATTATCACTTGTGAGTTGTCCCACATCGTTCATATATGGAAAATAGACCTACCTATTTTACCCCCAGTTTCTTACATGGTATCAGAGTCGGTTCTATTGGGACCGTGCAAAGACGTACCCGTTTATGGGAGTCTGCTTTCCCACGTACCCGTTTATGGGAGTCTACTAGAAAGTCTGCTTCTAGTAGGCTTGGGGCGCCCAGTTGGGCTTGGGCTTCCGAAGGACTCACAAGTGAGGGGGCGTGTTAGATTATCACTTGTGAGTTGTCCCACATCGTTCATACATGGAAAATAGACCCACCTTATAAGTCTAATGGGCTACTTCTTCTTCCACCAATTGGTTTTGGGATGGAACCCCACTTGGGCTTCATATGGGTTTTTTCCTCTCATGGTGCGCTTCATGTTTGTGGGCCCGCAACGTTTTTCCCTTGTTTCTTACATCTACAAAAGAGACACTGTTGTCACTCATGGAAAACATACATTTAATTGGCTTTTTGCACGAAAAAGATACATATTTACAAAAATGATACACTAAGTCAGACATAAACAATACAAAGTCAGACATAAGTGATACACTTAGTGCATCATTTTTGTAAATATGTAATTTTTTCGTGCAAAAAGCCAATTAAGTGTATTTTTCCATGAGTGACAACATAGAGTCTCTTTTATTGACAACAACCAACTTAGTGTATCATTTTTTAATTTTGCCATCAAATCTTTATATAGGATTACTACTAATTCGTTTATTGAATTATTTTATAGGATTATTACTCCAAATTTCAAATTCATCATCATTGATTTGATTTTAAGTTATTTCTCTTCTTAACCGTTTGTCCGTTTCACTTTTTACTTTATATATAGTGCGTATTTTTCTTTATTTCTTTTGCTTTTTAAAATATAATAATAGGATACTATTTAGGCCATCATTTGTCCAAGACAAATGAGCATGCACTAAAACACTTTTTTAATAGAAATTCTTGCTTAAAAAAAAAGAAGAAAAATGTATGAGGGAATTTTTTATTTAAAGTTTAAAATTTTTTTAAAAATTGCATTATTATTTATATTTACACTTATACGATTTGCTACATATATTATAATAACATTTTATACGATTTGCTCAACACTAAATATGCCACGCGCCTTAATGGCCAGATGAAAAGA
This sequence comes from Striga hermonthica, assembly GCA_902706635.1. Taxonomy (NCBI): domain Eukaryota; kingdom Viridiplantae; phylum Streptophyta; class Magnoliopsida; order Lamiales; family Orobanchaceae; genus Striga; species Striga hermonthica. The sequence continues at coordinate 9,640 of CACSLK010005718.1, forward strand.
GAGTGATAACAGCGATAGTGTCCAACTCTATCCAAATATGTGAGGAGATCGAGGCGGCAATTTGAAGACTGATCTGAAGTGCCTGAACCTCTGCGTCATATCTCGAGGAGGCCCGAAGAGGGGCATGGAAAGCGGGTGCCGCTATGATCCCTAATCAGGCATCCACCTCCTGCGACTCTAGTAAGTCGGTCAAATGCTCCGTCAGTGTTTAACTTAATCCAAGGCGACTCAAGTTTCAACCAAACAACAATTCTGGGGCGTGGAAGCTGGACAAGCGACAACAGAGGCAGTGCAAGGCGGTGAGGTGGAGTGCAGCCTGTACAGTCTCTCTGGGTGAGTCTACCCAAAACGGTGAGGAGAGAGAGATGTCGGTCAACCTGTAAAATAACATGGGAACGCAAAAAATAATTATCCTTATGCTTCGCATTATTTTTTTCTGTCCAGGTGGCCCAAAGGATCAGACAAGGAATAAGGAAGCCCACGTGCCTATCGTGTGTGTTGTCTGAAAAAACTCAGAAGCTCAAAACTATATCTGTGGGGGTATATGAGTGTATCTGGTATAATGCTCACACACTCTCCTATCAGTCTCACTCTCGAGAAACAAATGGGTGAATGTCTCGGTCTGAAAATCGTCGGTCTCAACACAACAGTGGCAACGAGAGGGGAAGAAGAATCCCCTCGCCTGCATCACAGTATTAATTGGTAGGCGGCGTAAAATATGGTGCCATAAGAATACAAAGATGGTCGGGGTAAGTAGGTCGGTCCAGATGTCCTCGAAGAGAAAGTTAGGTCGGTCATCCAGCCGTAGTACCCCCCAAGCCGAGTGTTTGTTGTGTTTTTGTCCTTATTTTCTTGTGTTTTATGTTTTTTATTTTGTGGTTCTTAGGTCTGTTTTTAGGCTCGACCAGTCTATTTTGTCGTGTTTTATATATTCTTGCTATTGTATAGCTTGTTCGTATTTTTTCGCGTTTTCTCTTTGTTTTTAGTGTGATTAGGTCCATTTCATCGCGCACGAGGAGACGAACCATCCGAGCCGACCGAGCCGTCCAATCTGGAAATTCCGACCAAACCATACTCAGATTAGGTGACATGTGTAGATCTCGCTCTCCCGTTTCCGAAATGGTATTATGGGCTGAAATCCGACAC
>CACSLK010005753.1:12560-23049 GCA_902706635.1 Striga hermonthica
ACGGTCCCGCTATGTTTGTCCCGAAAGGACTCCAACATCAGTCTCTGGTGTCCCAGTTTGGTGGTGGGTGTGCCAGACACCGCGTCTCGAAAAGAACGTGCTCTGGTAGGACGTGGGCCCTGGTTCGCCAATTGGGGTATTTCCGGTGTCGCGGCGGTTGTCGGGGAAGGCCCATGGCCTAATATCCCGTCCGAAGACGAGGTGGTTGGGCTCGTTCCGGAGCTGGTCAAGTTGAGTCCGGGCTCTGCCGTGCCCTGGCTGGGCTGGACGTGTTCCATCGAAGTGCCAGCCGACGGGGTGGCCAAGAGGCCCGCAGTAAGAGGAACCACCGGGAGAGACTCTCCGCCGGACGGAGGTTGGTGGGCGCCGGCGCCGGAGCCGGAGCAGGGGGCGCCGTCCGGCGGCAGTAGGTCATAGGAAGTGGCCGCCATGAGTTGGTTTGCTGGGGTGGCACGTCGGTCTTGCTGTTGGTCGTGTTGTTGTAGAGGGGATGAAGCTGGGCTAGGGTAGGTGGGCTTGTAGTGGTTGGGTCTGTCTAGGTAGGGAAGGAAGAGGAATGGGTTGAGTGGTTCGGCCCATAAGTGTTGAGAGGGGTGAGAGATGTGTCTGACTTGGGCCTAGGGGTAGGCCCAAATTGATGATCCAAAATAAGGGGAGCTGAGGGAGATTTCGAGCAGATAAGGTTTGAATGGACAGGGAAGTCTGACGCCGTGGGAGGGGTGGAAACTGGCGAATGAAGATCCGACATAGCCGAGACAGCCGGTGCTGCTACAGGTGTTGGTCCGGCGTTTGACGGGGTGTCGACTGGGTGGAGCCCACCGTGGGCAGGCGGACCTCCTGGCCGAGGAAAGAGGTGTATCTCGGAAGATATAGCAGATCTGATAGTTTTCTTGAGTTTCTTAGCCCATGAGCTAACCTTGCCATGAAGGTCGCCTGAGATTGAACTCTTGAGGTCGGTCGGTAACGCCTTGAAGGTCGGGTAATGGGGATGCCGGGGAGCAGACATGGAGAAAGGAGGGGCAAAGGGAGAAAGGGGTCGGGGAAGAGAAAGTCGGGGCCAGACCCAACGGGGCCCGGCGGCGCGCCGCCGTCGATGAGGCGCCGGCTGGGGATAAGAGAGATGACCGGAAAAATTAGGAGAAGGGGATGTGGAGAGAGAATGTTAGAGAGATGAGGGAGCATTATTTTACTTTTTAATTTGAAACTGTATTTTTCATCCATCGTGTTTGAATTACAAAATATTACAAATATACCATCTATACAAAATATATTGTGACTCTACCTAATTATCAAAAACTAACTAAATAAATGCCTAAAATTCAGTTACATAGAAGTCAAACTCTATCCAACTTTCTCTCGCATGTTTTCCAGTAGGTTTAAAAAAAAAAGGAAAGACTTCATTAAAATGAAATTAAAATAATGAGTATAACCAGTTTTGCGTTTCGTATGAAAATATAGGAAATCCGAGTTTGAAGCTTTCTCACCATCACTAAGCAGTGCGATACGCGAAAAATATACTGAAAAAACGATTAGATTTTTTTATCCAGATCAATCCACGTCGAAAAAGAAAAAGTGAAATTTGAATATGTACTATAGTCTTCTTCACACTACAGAACGATTAACCCAAAAATATACTGCAAAAAAAACGATTGTGGACGTGAATATTTTAGCAAAATTTTGTGCGTAAATTTGCTGAAAAAAAAAACGAGGGGGATCGACCGGATTTTTGCTGAGGACGTTAAACTTTACCGGAAATATATTGGAAATATACGCAAAAGTATATCGAAAAAAATGAGGACGTGAAATTTTATAAAGAAAAAAAAAAAAATGAGACGGTTCTAGTTATTTTAGTTTATTAACAGTATATTTCTAACTTAAAAAGATATCTTTCACGTTTTATTAACAAGATATCTTTTGCGTTTTTAATAACAATATATTTCTAGTTTATTAACAGTATATTTTTAGTTTAATTTTTTTTTTCGTCTCCTACTTCAGAATATAGTTTCGAAATCAATGATTTTCGTTTCTCGAATGGAAACATATACTAAAAATATACTATATATACCTGAAACATATGAAGAATGGAAACTATCTATCAACGAATCAAGCACACCAAGTGTTCGACAATTATCCACTGAGAAGTTTTTCACCAAAACGGATTCAATCATGGCCTTGACATCTCTGACAAGTCCGAGTTTCAATCATATACTAAATGTAACCATGGAACATTAAACATACTAACTTATACCTAGAAAAAATAAGGATTTTTTTTTTTTTTTTTTTTTCCGGAACGATAGAGGTACTATTATAAATCAAAAGCGCACAAAGTGCGAATAAAAATACAAAGCTCCCAACGGGAGAATAAAATGGAAGGACAGGTCAGAAGCCCGCCTAGAATCCCGCTAGCAACGCTAGAATAAAACTCAAACTAAATAGACCAACTACTCGACCACGACACCAAAAGAGTAATAAAAACACAAAAAACACAACACAAAGACCCCAACAAGGTAATACCCGAGTGTCGGACCCCAACAGGGTAATAAGGTGACACTCGGGAGCACAGGGCCCGACGGCCAAACCAAAGATACATGACCAAAAACACACAACAAAAAACACACTCAAAATAAAGACCAATCAGCTTAGAGAAACCTCACAAAGTGAGAAGATCGACCCCTCCACTGCCTAACCGCCTAGCTGAGTTGAACCTCAAATCACGAGACCCCCCAAGCCAATAGACCCTAACAACAAAAACTCAACACACTAATATATAAACTTAAAATCTCCAGCCTCCCTCAGATGACTCGACAGGATATCCAAAAGACAAAGACAGCATCAAGAACAACTCCAAAGCACAAGAAAGCTCATCCGCCACTGCATAAGGCCTAGCAAGACAAAAACTTGTACCCCTGAGCTATTCAACGATCCAGCCCATACTCCAAACACATGTAGCAACATGGCTCGACATTGCCGACTCAACCAAACCAACAAGAGCAACATCCTTCAACCCGACTCCCGGAGACAAAGCCTCGGCCAGACCTCCCAGCACAAACAAGAACCAAACACTGGTCCCACCAGAGCCCGGACCCCGGCCAAAAACCACAGTACCCAGCCACCAAACAGCGGATGAACACTCCGCCGGCCACCACAACAGGATACCGAGACAAAATCAAGCAAAAGGTCGAGGGGATACCTCCAATTGGCCCAGCCGGACGGATAGAGGTTGACCCAGCCCTTCGCCGCAACGCCGGTGCAGAGGCACAGAGAGAGCTGACGGCAGGAGTTACAGAAGGGGCCAAAGAAACGCCACCCAGTTTGGAGCCAAGAGCAACACGCCGAGCCTCGTCCATGGAACCACCCCACAATCCGACTGACTCCGAGCATCCCAAAGCAACCGCGACTGACGGCCGGAGAAAAAGTTCCCCAATCGCCAAATCACGACATCGAGAGATCGATAGATGGTCGGGTGGCGACAGCTCCATGGACGAGCTTTGGAGAACGCCTCCTGAGGACCCTGACGGCCAGAGAGGGAGCAATCAACGGTGGCAAGAGAGGATGTTTAGGGGAGCGGCGATTTTGCGATTAGGGTTCACGATAAGTTTTTCCTCAGTGTTACGAATCGCCTATAACATACCTCTTCCACTCTTGAGAAAACAAAGCAAATGCAACTTGATTTCCTCGAAATTGCTCGATTCTTCTCGTAAAAACTCGATTCTTACTATATCTTTCTCTTATAACATAAAAATCTGAATTTATAAGGTGTAATTCTTCCATTGATAAATGCTACTATTTATAGAAAAATTTTTAGGGGACAAACTTCACCAAAATGAATTAAATATCATTTAAATACTATTTTCTTCAACAAATATACCAAATAATGTGCCACTCTAAATTTTTAATTTAGTTGACTAATATTATTAAAGTTTTCAGCTGAAAAAATGCATAAAATATCATAAAATTAACCACCATTAATATAAAAATTAAGATGCTTCAAATAATTAAAATTCTACAAAATAAAAAATTCCACAATTTATTTATTTTTTCTTTATTCTTGGCTTTTTCTTTAAAAATTAGAAAATAATTTTCAAAAATTATTTTTAACTTATATTAATATCTCTCATAATATATAAATCATTTACAAATGATTTAATGAGGAAAAATATGCTTAAAAATAACACAAACACTTTATTTTTTCTAATAATAGCATAAATTGTGAAAATTCACAATTAATGAAAATTGTGCTATTATTAATCTTTAAAAAATAAATCCATAATAAACTAAATCTTTATGCTTAATAAAATTTAGAGAATAATAATAAATTTTCGGAATCAAAATCGGACTTAAATTCCATTTAGAAAACCAAAATTTTCAACTATGATTTCTACTATTAAAATAAATATACTTATTATCTAAACTACTAATTACTTTGACTGATTTACTTTTTAACTTTTTACTGCGGTAAATAACTTTTTACTGCAGTAAATAACTTTTTACTGCGGTAAATAACTTTTTACTAACTAACTTTTTACTGAATTACTGACTTACTAAAATATGGGGTATTACATATACGACCCGGAGAACGAATCTTTTGATTCTACTCCGGTAAAAATACTCACAACATATACAACAAGTAAGTCATACTATATCTCTTATATTAATAATCTATATATATTGAAAGAGGTTGATGGAAAAATCATTTGAGGAAAGTTGATTAAAACAATGGGTCAAAGCTTTTGACTTACTTCTTTTGGAATCCGATTTAAATTTAATTTTTTAAATTGCTTTGGCACGTCTTTAATATATTTGATTTGCTAATTTTAAATTATTTATGGTATGAATTACGTATAATCTTTTGCGACATTTCAAATTATTTATGGTACAGATTATCTATGCAAATTTTGCTTAAAATCTGGTTTTATTTGTAAAGGTATCTATTAATATTTTAAATTGTTTATAAATTAGAGTTTTGGTTGGTTGGTCAAGAAATTAGTTTGTAAATAAATCCAACATACCATGTTTATCTGAAATTTATTTGAATAATTAGTATAGAGATTTTCTTTACAAAAAATGTTTGGCTGCGAAACTTTTTCTCTCTTTCTAATTTATAATTAAAATTTTATTTATAATTATTTAAATAAAACTTAATGTATTATTTATTTTTTCATAAACACATTGAGCTACTATAAGCAAACAAACATCGAAATATTTTTTATAGAAATTTTGTCATTTGTAATTGACATGCATAAAATGGCACAAAATAACACAAATATAATCCGAAATTTTGATTTACATATTATCTAACAAATTATAAATCCACCATTCAAATTTACATATTAATAAAATAACAAACTTATTTTATTAAATAATCATATGAACGAATAATAAATGTAAATCTACATCAATAAAATTTAATTTTACCTATATTGTTTCATAGAAACACATATAAATAAATAAACCACATGTCAAATAATTTCAAATTCACATGCCACCGGATAGTAAAAAAACTAATACATTGTTGCAAAATTTTTACGGAACATTCTCTTATAAAAAAATATCATTCTTAATTTTATATTTTGATTGCGAGATCAAATATAATAATATCTACCAAAAAATTTCGAAATTTTGTTACATAATTTTAAGGAAATGCGGCTAAAACCATTTTTAAAGGACTCGAATATTTCTCATTTGATGTTAGTAAAAATTTAAGCAGATAGTAAAATATATCTCATTTAAGGAATTCATTATTATCATATATCAAAATAAGTCAGATGGAACGGAAACATCACAAATCTTGAATGATTTTTTTAATTAGAACCATATATCACATTTACCACAAATAATTATATATCTATATAAGTACTCAATTACACAAATCATTCACCACATCTTTCAGCATTTTTCGATCATAATCTCTAGAATCCGACTAATTTTATTTTTCTACCATATCAATATGCCGCTCGTGTAGTGTTTTTTTAATTCGGTTCCCAAAAAAAAGTTAGATTTGACATTGAGTTGTTCGTATATTTGAAAGAAAATTCGAAGCCAAGTAGATGGAAATAAATTTCGATGTTGAAAGGTAACTATTTTTTTTATTTATTATTATCAAATCCATATGCTAAAATTATTTAAATTATTAGTCATGTGGTGACGATAACTCGCCACCAAATCAAACCAAAACATTGTTTATAAGGAAGTATTCAATAATTTATGAATTTTTTAATTTGTCCGACTTGTTGCCATTTGGTAAAATATACCAAATTTATTAAATAATGTTCAATATCAAAAAAATTTAGAAAAATTATCATCCCGTGCATAGCACGGGCCACGACTAGTTTTATTAATATGGTATGATTTAATTTTTGTATATAGAATGTTGACTCCACTATGAAGCCAACCGTTGGTTTCATAGAAAAATTGATACTAACCATGCCATTATGCCAATAATGTCATATAATATTATATAATATATAGTAGAGATGGGAGATGCTACGGTCTGTTACGAAACCTTTCCATCGGGGTTTGTAATTATTAGATCATCATGTAACCGTGAAAATAGTTGATCTAACGGTTACAAACCCGACGAATTAATTCTATAACGGGGCCGTCCCAGTATACAGTAAGGATAGGCAAAAAAAGTAGAAAAGATAAAATTATTAGTTCATACTTGCCCACAATAAACTATAGGAATTTTTTTTTTTTTTTTTTTACCAAATACAAAGACACATTGAGTTTCACACCGCCTACTAACAATCTAACTTTTTCACTCCATGAAGTGCGAAGATTATGAGAATGGACTGCATAATCGATTAACCGTCGCATATCAATTGCATAACTGTCGCATATTCATGGCGCGATACTTTCACACTTTAACTTTTTCCACCCTAAAAAATATGAAGGAATATGCGAATACCTTCATATTTTAACTTTTGTACAATGTCATCGCGCAACTGTCTGGGTGGTGAGATTGACAATATTATCTATAATTATTATAATTTTAATATATATATTAAAATATATATAAAGGGGTGGTGGGATTGACAATATTATCTAGGGCGTTACTATTTACCGCCCCCTTTATTACTAGTCACCGCCCCCCTTGGACGATGTTGCCCTTCTCATTTGCACCATGTCAAGCAGCTCAGAGGTAATTTTTTTTTTGTCCGGACGGGAAAGCCTCACGGGACCGGTCGTGTCCAGCCGAAAAAACCGGACGGCCCGTAGGGCGTACGGCCAGTTCGGCCGGACGTGACCGTCCCCGCACGGCTTTTTGGGTCGTACGAACCGGTCTTTGTACTAACAGACCGGCCGTACGGCCGGCTTGATGTCCGGTTGCGACGGCCGCACGGAACCCGATCCGTGCGGTCCGACCGGCCGGACATATATATTTTTTTTTAATAAATAAAATTATTAAAAATTATTTTGTTATAGATTTTAAATAATTTTTGTTATAAATTGAACGTAACATAGTATTATCGTGTTAGACTAGAAATTATTATATTATAGATTTGATATTATTATGTATAAATTGAACGTTAAATATTATTGTGTTAGCTGTTAGAAATAAATTTGTTATATATATATTAAACTTGATCATCTTATAAATTTGACGTTATATGTTATTGTGTTAGGAATTAGAAATTATTATTTTATAGACTTGAAATTAATATGTTATAAATTGGACGTTAGATATTATCGTGTTAGGAGTTAGAAATTAATTATACTTGATAATCTATAAGTTGAACGTTAGATATTATCGTGCCAGGAGTTACAAATTAATTATACTTAATTATCTATAAAGTTGATGTTAATTAAAAATTAGTATGTTGCATGTTTCAATTAATTATTTATATTATAAGTATGCTTTAAAATTATTAAATATGTAATACATTGCAGGTATCTTTAGAAGATTTTGGAGGAGATGGTGTTGATTACCGTTCCGCTTTCAATACAACTACGCTGTTTATTAGTGATGTGGAGGCTATTAAGGATGCAAAAAGTACGGCAATTCTGAATGGTTTCTTTTTGACTATTTCGAAACACAAAAAACTCGGAAGGCTGAAGATCTTAAAGTGCGATCGAGGCGAACGTTATAGAGGCAAAAACGTAGATATGAATAAAGCTGTTTCGAGACGTTCAAAAACGAAAGCGTGCCAGTGCCCTTTTGAGATACAAGTAAAGCGTGTTGCCAGATCGACATACTGGATGATCCACACGAGTCAAGACGAAACGAAGGGATACCATAATCATTCATTTGTCGTGTATCCTGAGGGCCATCAACAGTCGAGCGGCATAAGCGTGTCATCCAAAAAAAATATTCGTGAAATGACTGCTGCGCATGTGACACCAGCAAATATTTTGGCCGCCGTCCATGAAAAAAATCCACACGACCATGCTAATCGGCGACATGTATATAACTATAGAGACTGGTTGCGTAAGGAAAGTTTTGAGGGTAGGGACGTTCCTACCCAACTTCTACATTTGGCAAACAGCAGCAACTACATAGTTTATACAAATGTCGATCCGAATACAAATGCGCTGACACACATATTCATGGCCCATCCTGATTCAGTGAGTCTATTCCGGACTTATTATTGGTTTGTCGGCATAGATTCGACGTACAAAACCAACAGGTATTTTAAATTTATAGATATGTTATTAGTATTAATTTAAATTTGTATTTTAGATTAGATTTAATGTGATTATAAATTATTTCTTTTGGTCTCATTTTCACAGGTACAAGATGCCGTTGCTCGAGATGATTGGCATGACGCCGTGCAACATTAACTTTTTAATTGCGTATGCCCTCATGAAGGACGAGAAAGAGGCCAGTTATGATTGGGTTCTCGACAAGTTGAGACTTCTCATAGGCTATACAGTAAGAATTTATATGAAGTACATGATTAATTTAATTAGTTTTTAAACATACTTTGTGATATATGGTAAAAAAAATTTGAAGTTTTTTTTTGCGTGTCTCACTAATATTTGACGCTGCTCAGGTGCATCCTAATGCGGTTGTCAGTGACAGAGAGTTGGGCTTATTGACTCCTATTAGGAGGCATTTTCCCCAATCTGCCCACTTACTCTGCACGTGGCACATCAACAAGGATGTGGAAAACAAAGTGTACAACTTGTTTGGGAAAGATAAAAATTTATCTGAGAGGTTCTTGCGCGGTCGGTGGAAGTCGATTATGGATGCCAGTACGTCGGATGAGTACGACACTGCCGTAGCTCAATTGAATGTAAAATACGGGAATGATTCAAAAGTGGTACAATATCTCGAGGAGACGTGGCTATGCCACAAGGAGAAGTTTGTGAAAGCCTGGACGAACCAAGTAACACATATTGGCAACACAACTACCTGTAGGGTGGAAAGTGCCCACTCTGTGTTGAAGCAGTGGCTTCGCACGTCGACTGGCTCGCTAGATACACTGTGGCATAAGATTGATAAGGAGATCGAGTCTCAATTGACTGAAATCAGGTACATTCCTCAAATATATTATATATAAGTATAATATATTATATTATATAAGTATATTATAATTTGTTTTGTAATGTATTAACAGGACAGCACTTGAGTCTTCTAGACTTAGGAAGAGTAAGGCATATACGGGATTGACTTTCGCGTGCTTGATATTGAGAGTCTCGCATTACTGTATGAATTTATTGAACGATGAGCTAACAAGGATGCGAGACTTGAGCCATGAAGTTTACTGGCGCTGCGGCTGTGTATTGCCTACCACACATGGAATTCCTTGTGCATGTACGCTTCGTACAGCACACGATTCTAAAATGGCAATTGGTATTGACATGATCCACGAGTTCTGGAAGACACTAGAGATGTTAGAACCAGGTAATTTGTGGTTAATGTTTATTTATAATTTTCTACTTTGTGATTCATTTTAAATTACACATTAAAGTATATTACTTTAAAAAAAAGAAAAAAAAAAGAAAACAAGGTGCAGGCAGGTCACACGACTCGTGTGCCTAGTGACACGGGTCGTGTGAACCTCACACGACTCGTGTCACATGGTCACACGGGTCGTGTGCCTACTGAGGAGAATGGATCAGAAGCCACGGGGTTTTCACACGACTCGTGTGCCCAGTGACACGGGTCGTGTGACACTCACACGACTCGTGTCATCCGTTCACACGAGTCGTGTGCTTACTCAAGAGAAATGTTTAAAAGCTACGGGGTTTTCACACGACTCGTGTGCCCGTGTGACACGGGTCGTGTAAGGTTCACACGACCCGTGTCACATGGTCACACGAGTCGTGTGACTAGTTATTCATTTTAAATTACACATTAAAGTATATTACTTTGTTTAATTGTTTCAATTTTTGGATCGTATACTTTTAGGGACAAATCACCAGAGCCAGCATAATCAGGGTGCCTGGACAGATGTTGAGTTTTTTCGGACGCTTGCCAAAGAGGTTGGAGCGAGCGATCCTGCGACGATGCGGTACTGCAATAACCTCCTTTACGGTCAGCTTT